>PVHY01013818.1:0-40242 GCA_004024945.1 Uropsilus gracilis
TTTTTTTGAGACTAGGTCTTGCTGTTTTTGCCTGTGGAACCGCAGGCTCTCGTTGCCTGAGGTACCACAGACTCAAGCAATCCCCAGCCTCAGCTTCCCAGGTAGCTGGGATGACAGGCACGCGCCACCACGCCCAGCTATTTTTTTGGAACTAGGTCTCGCTACGGGCCCCAGGCGGGACTCGAACCATGATCCCTAGGCCCGGCCGCTTCATAGGCTGAAGCTTACAAGCACGAGCCACCGTGCCCGGCCATACCCTTTTTCATGAGACAGAGCTGGTAGTATTAGTTGAACATTCCATGTGCCAGGGACAATGGCAAACTTTAGGGGGGAGAGCTGCATAATTCCCATCAGAGTGTTTATTTTTTAAGAGGAATTTAAAATATTGAATTATTTTGCCTTAAGGTTAAAAACCCTAGGTATGAACACAGGTGTTTCTGATTCACACACTAAGTTGTTGGACACCACACTATATTTCTTGGAGCATACAGTGATTACCTTGAAAATGATCTGTATGAACGACATTTGATTGAAACAGTTTAATAATTAAAATAAGCCCTCAGCTATAGTCCTTCACACACTGAAAATGCACTTCATGAAAATGTTTACCCCCAGACAGTGAGAAAAAACTAAAAGCCATTTTAACTCTTATAATCTGATATTTTGATCAATAATAGGGACAGTTTTGTTTTACATGTTTTGTGTATGTGCTTCCTTTTTGTGTTTTTTTATTTTCACCTTCTTTGATCTCAATATCTACCTGGTTTAGTTTTCAGAGGAGGCTTCAAACTTGTTTTACACAAATTTGGGCCCAAGAAAAATGATATTTCTTGGGCTAAGGCCCTAATATTTCAAACTGGAAGAAAAATAGCTAGATTTAGGAAGCACAAAATATATATTAATGTAAATGTCAGAATCAGAGTATAAGCATTAAAAACATGATCCATAAAAATGAAAAATTTCCTGAACTACTTTTACTTTTTCTTATGTGTCACATCGACAAAAGAATAGTTTAAGGATCTAAGCAAATATATGAAACTTCATCTTTAAAAATAGGCCAAGTGGTTTGATAAAAGATATTTTCAATATCCTATGATTACTCTTTCACAGTCTTGTGTCTTGCTCTCTACCATGAGATCTTTGCTTAGATGTGTGTTTGTATATACCTCTCTAAATTAATTGGTCCCCGGGACTCTGACCAATTGAGTTCAAACGCAGAACGATGATGCAACAGGTTGAAGGAGAGATACAGGCAGGGATAAAATATGATGCTCAGTGCAAGACCCTCTGGGACTACTATTCATTGCATGCTTTCTATTTAGATAAACAGTAGGGGACAGAGACTTAGGAGAACTGTTTTCTTTTTGTTTATTTTGTTTTGTTTTAATTATTTATTTTTTACATCGTTGTCAGTCCCAGGGCCCCCAACACCCTGTCACCTGTGCACTATCATCCTAATCTTTTGTGCTTATCCCACCCCTAAGTCCCCCCTCCCGCTCTTGCTCTATATTCCAGTTCTTCTAACAGTTTTAAATTTTTCTTGTCTGTTTGATTTCCTATATATAGCCCTCATGTAAGTGAGGTGAACCAGTATTTATCTTTTTCTTTCTGGCTTATATCTGCTAGCTTGATTCCTTCTATCTCCATCCATGTTGCCATGAATGACATGTTTGCCATTTTTGATTGATGAACAATATTCCATTGCATACATATACCACAGCTTTTTGATCCATTTGTCTACTTTGGGGCATTTAGGTTGCTTCCATGTCATAGCTACTATAAATAGTGCTGCAACATATATCTGAGTACAGGTGTCCTTTCGATTTAGTGTTTTTGTAACCTTTGGGTAGATTCCTAGAAGTGGGATTGCTCGATCAAATAGTTCTATTTTCAGTATTTTTAGGGTCATCCACACAGCTTTCCATAAGCTGGGCCAGTTTACAGTCACACCAGAGGACTGGTTTTAAGAAAGATAAGGACATATTTGAGCCAAGCCTAGTTTCCATTAGGCTTCCCCTTCCCAGGTCTTTTCTGAACTGAAGACGTAACATTCACTATCTCTGAGGATCCTTCGAGTTCTACTAGTTTTTCCAGGTCAGTAGCTTTCTATACACCTCCTCCAACTCCCTTTTCTCCAATTTCTTTTCTTCCTTAACCATTTAAAAAATCTCTAAGGAATTACCTGTCATTGCAGATTATATTCAATAGAAACTGGGTATGAGAGATCCAGAGAGAATAAACGAATAAAAGTTCTACTTCTACTACTATTAGTCTCAGAGGTTCATGTAAGATTTCATTTTTAAAAAATGGACTTCTACTTTTGAAAAAAAATCCAAAGCTTGAAAAATATCGGTCTATTCACACTTCATTTAATTTCTTACTGCTCATTTACTCTCTAGCGTCTTGCAATCTAGTTTCCAATCT
Source organism: Uropsilus gracilis (assembly GCA_004024945.1). Classification (NCBI taxonomy): domain Eukaryota; kingdom Metazoa; phylum Chordata; class Mammalia; order Eulipotyphla; family Talpidae; genus Uropsilus; species Uropsilus gracilis. The sequence continues at coordinate 2,425 of PVHY01013818.1, forward strand.
CACTACTCAATTGAAACAATCTTTTAAAAGTCACAGCTGGACTTAATGGATAAGGCCAGTTCATTTGCTCTTCTCAGTCCACATACTTTCCCATCTTCCTGTAGCACTTGAAACTGACAGTATCCTCCCTTTAAAGAACCCTTTATTTTGCCCTTCTGGGGCAACCTACACTCCCAATTGCCCTTCTTTGGCCATAAAAGTTATTTCCCTGAATACTTCATTGAATCTCATTACTTCAAGCACTCTCTGTGGGCAAGGGAAGTACATGGAAAGGCAAGAAGTAGCCGACTTGGCATCTGAAGATTTGAGACTAAATCACAATCTTTGGATCTGTTAATAAATATTGTTGATAATATCAGAGAACCCTGAGCACAGTAGGTGCTTAATAATTACAGAGAAAAAGATAAATTAAAATTCAATGAAATACTTGCTATGGAATGCTATCCTTTTGTGATCTTAAAATGCAATGCATTTCGTGTTAAAATCTTGACAACCTCATTTATTAACATAATGCTATGTCCATGATAAAATTGGGGGAGGGGAATAGTATCAAAGTAACCAACCAATTCAGTTAAAGAGGTATGAAATTCAAGGCCAATAATTAAATATCTTATTTTTCAAAGTGTATCCTAGCAGATTTTTGATTGTCTTAAAAATTAGGCAAATTTTAAAGACTTCTATGAGATTTTATGTATTTCCACATTTAATACAGCTACTAAATGTTTGACCGTGTGAGATATAAATTTTAATAACCCTTACCACTCTTCTGAACATATTTTTAGCTTTAGATCACCTCTGTATTTTGAATGGATGCATTTGGTCTGTGTTTAAATGAATAACACTTTGATGACTAATAGGACAATAGCACTCTCTTAGTATGAATAGTTGAAAGTAAATGGCCAAGTTCCATCCTATTCTTAGCATCTGAGAGAGGAAGATGTCCTATAATATATGGAGTACATTGTCTTGACAGTCATAATGAGCCCAGAGAAATTACTTTTAGTTGATATACATTCACTCAAGGGCAAACAATACAATGTAGTATCAGCAGATACCAGTACCCATATAGAGATAATATGTTCAGTTTTTTACTAACTTTTGTTCAATGCTATAAAGTTATATCTATATTCACCCTCCTAAGTTTGTGTGCAACTCAGTGTAAAGAATCTCTTGCATTTGTGACTCCAGGATCTATTATAGGATTACCACAATGCAGATAACTACTAAGTGAATGAGTATGTGTATGACTGAATCAGTGAATGGCTGATGGGTAGAAGGAATGATGTATCAAGCACCATATATATAATTATCTCTTTCAAAGTATTTCTTTGCTGGGATTCTTTGTACACAGTGACCTGTTATGACTTCACATCCTTGTTGGCCAGCTATTTTCAGTTTGTGTTTGGGAAATACAGCCTGTTCAGTACTGAATCCTTGATAGCCACCATCTGGTCTTTCATCACCACTGACCTAACTCATGGTCCCTGGCCTCTTTCCTTGTTAATTATCTCTGATGGTCTGTCTTCCTGATGGCAAGTCTACCTGGCCATCTAGAATCATGTTTCTTAAATTTTTACTGTTATTCAAAGACCATGTCAAGTGCTGACCTCTCTGTTTGGAATACTAACATCTGCTCATTGCTGCTTTGCATGCTTAAATCCTTAAGACTTTGAGGTTTGACTACTTCAGGGCTAGATAGTCCATGCCTGCATTTAATGTTTTAATATTGGACCTCATTGGTTTTAACAGTTTGTTAAACTTCTCCAACAAGTGTAATTCAGGCCCCCTTTGTAGTGCCAATATGGCTCCAGATGCTAGTGCTATTTGTGAAAATGCATATACAATACCACACATGTTATCTCCATCACACAAAATCCTATGCTAACTTGCTCTATCCAAGTCTCTAAATGGATTGTAGTATCCATATACTTTAAAATGGCAGGAAAAGAACCCAGAAGGAAGAAAACTAATGAAAATAATAGAGGGAATAAGGTAAACAGCTAGAAATAAGGGGAAAAATTAGATTTTAAGTGGAAAAAAAGTAATTTTACATAATAGGATGGTGTTAAAGTGGAACAAAAAAAAAGCAGAATGGGTACAAAGATACAGTAAGTAAGTTGGGCCTTTTCTTCACAACTTTAATCCTCCCCTTAAAAGTAATAGAAAGAGAAGGTTTTATGGCAAGCGAGAAACACTCAGACAAGATTCAGATTTTAAGAAAACAATGAATGTTTCTGAAATTCTCCAGGAAATCAAGATGTTTTGAATTAAAAATAAAGAGTTAATAGTCCAGGTGATGTTATGCAGCTTAAGTATGCAGTTGGTCAAATCTTATTATCATAAAGTGCTGACAAAATAATGAATTCACTAACTTCCTATTTACCAAAGAAAGAGACAGATGTTATTATAATCATGATAAAACAATAGATTTTCTCATAAACCAAATTGAGTCATTTGTTAAGAAGAGGTTGGCCCAACAGAGAACTTACTAATGCAAAAGGTAGGATGAAATAAATGTGATGCTCAGTTTAAAATGTGACCCTTTTGATTCTTGGTTTGCTGCTTTCCTTCTTTTAAAGCATACTATTGTAACGAAATGAGGTTTGCTTTTGGATTATGTACAAAGGCACCATTCAATTTCACAATTTCCACTACAGTAATTATACTGAGATCATTTAATTCGTGAGCATAGAAGCACTTAAAAAGTCTGTGTCAACAATTGTGGTACTTTATTCTTTTCCCTGTGGGTATTATCTTGCCTAACTGTCCCCAAACAATGTAACAGAAAAAAATATTAAGTGTAACATTAATTAAAGTGTAGAAAATTAGAATCAATATTGCACTGGTAATGTTCTCAAATGTAAAAATTCATATGTCTATTAACATGTATAAACATACACATATATATCAAATGTGTATATATACATATACTATATACTAAGAACATACCTTTATGTAGGTATGTATATCTATTATACAAGCATAAAATACCTACACATAATCACATGCAAAATTTATATAGCTACGTGATAGATCTGACCCACTACTGCATAATACATACATATTTTAAAAGGTTAAAATTAATGTATTTAAAGAAAAATCACAAAAATATTAAAGATAGGCACTTTAGAGTGAAATTTTATAATTCATCAGCTTCTTTAGACTTTGACCATTTTGTACATGTTATCCTTACAAAAGTCTGCTGCAAAAGAAAATGTATTATTTGAATTCTGGCAGTAAATAAACACACTTATGGATATGTTAAGGATTCTGGATCAGAAAATTATAAGACTCAGAATTTTATAAAAACTTCAACTTTCAGATAATTTCCTGGCTAGTATGTTTTAATTCTCTCTATGTACAAATATAATCTATATATTTAACTGAACTTTCAGAGATGCTTCCACATGTCTTGTGACTCAGCTCTTTTCCCTCTTCACAAGAGTTAAGAATTCCAAAGCTGTTTTTTTTCTTCCTAACCCTTTAACCCACTGACTTCCATCCAGAAGATAATTACATGATCTACTCTTCGATAATATGGAAGTTTTCAGGAATGAATACTCAACGTGGTATCTACAAAATAAATACATTTTCACAAGTTTGCATATCTAATCTAGGAATATAATGAACAGTTCTAGATTTCATTAATTGACATGTTTTTAGTGTGTTCTCTTTTTCTTGAAATATGTGCTAATAGGTCACTCTGATGCTTTAGTAGAATAGTAGGTTTTGTCTTTAATGCTATTGAAACTGCAGCGACAAGCCCTCTAACCTGGAATCCCGCTTTTCCCTGATTTCAAGGAGGAAAATTAATTTTTTTTAGTGAAGATGTCATCAACCATGCTCCTGCTTTTGCAAATCTTATCTATTGGCAGCAGATCCTTCAAGTGATTCCATTATAGTTAAGACTTTAGAACCACTGTTTTCAATACTGAACTGTGATATGGAATAAAAAGAACACAGGATTTCCAGTTGTTTGATAGACTGAAGGAGCTAGTATAGTATGTTTGGGGCATAGGTCAGAGGAATGACACAGCTCTCTGTATGTGGCCTGATTTTTGTCTTGTATCAATTCAAAACAATTTTCCAGAATGAGATCCACTGATCTGCCATCTTCTGGAAATGGGATGTGTGCTGCAGAAAACCTGTCTTCAGAAAAGAATAAGCAGTTCTTTTTAAAATGTGGTTTCAGACTCAAATGAATACAGTTTTATTCCTTTGTGAGAGTAATAGTCAATTGTTTCAGGAATAAATTTAAGTTTAGAAAGAATCCTTCCAGGTATTGTTATAAGTATGTATCACACTAGAAAATGTGGCTCTGGGACGGGCAAATTAAGTGAGGAACATTCCTTACAGAACATCAGTTTCAAAAACCTGCTTTTCATATGCCTCAGGCTGACTATATAATTTACATATCATACAAATGATACAACATAATCACACACTAACAGTTTTAGTTTCCATGTATGAAATGCTGAGATAAAAGACCCATATTATGCAATAAAATCCACCTTAAACAATCACTAGTAAGTTAAATTTAAATAAAAATTTATAACACAAAAGATGAAAACTTAAATGGTTACATGAATTTTAAAACGGATGGTTATTCTTTATCAAGATTCAGAAAATATTGTTACAGGTCATACAAAAAAAAGACAATCTCCACTTTAAGTAAATTTATGCTATCTGTAATTATTAAAGATATTATTTTATCCCATCTTCATAAAAATTAACTTTGCTATCATGGGCCTATGCTACATTTGCTTCCCTTCAACTTTTGTATTTATAATGTTTCCATAGATTTCCATTTAAGAATTGTTATGCCTCATACAACTTTGAATTTATATACATGAAATAAAGTAAAAAACAAAACAAAGACAAAAGAGGCTTATTAACCAAACATACAGCTATTTGGAAAATTCAGTGAGAATGTAAATATGCCACTCCACTAAATTCTTTGATATATGACAATATATGTACATATATACCAATAGATGTATGGTTTATATTTATGCATGTGCATATCTGGTTTTTACTTAATGTATGTGTATTGTACATTATAATTTATTATAAAACATGGTATATATTATATATAGTATATAACATTTTAATTAGGAAGAAAATACATGATTATAATTAACATTCAGCTTTATAATTATAGTTTACAATGTTAAAATCTATAATATATAATACACAAATATATTTAATATATAAAATACTACATAAATTATGATATATATAACTTATAATATATAATGTGCATTATATATAATATAGATCATATATGTATCATCACATATCATATATAATGATTCATATATTGAATTCACATATATATGAATATATGATATATATTTATAATATTGGAAGTTGGAAATTATAAATCTGCATGCTATTTATAATCATTTATATATTTCCTCCTAATTAAAACATAAAATTATATTCAGGATAAATAATACCATTGTACGACTGTATTACACATATCCCCACACCATCCCTTCTACCTACTGCCTTATAGAGGCTTTCATTGTTGTTTGCTCGTAAAAATGCCTACAGTTGTACTTTCCTGTGAGGGGCATTTCTTACAAACAGAAGGTTGGACTTCATTCTGAAATCCACTCAGTCTTTCAATATCTTCTGAATGATTTCTCCAGGGTATGCATATTTAAGATATTATTGAGACATAAATGCTCTTTGCCATTTTGTTATATTTTGTTTTGTTTTGTCTTGATAGTTTGAGGGTTCCTGTTAGGTATTATATATGTCCCATTTCTATTATGTATTACTCCTATTACTTTTAGTTTGAATTTTCCACTGAAGTCAGTATGAGATGGGTTAGTTTTGAGATATTGGAAATTTCCTCCTCCTCCTTCATGTTAAGTGACTCAGGTGTCTACATTGCTTCCATGTGAATTTCCTGTTACTTACAATTATCCCTTAAAAAAAAATCTTCCTGTACAGATTGCTGTTGATAGATATTAGTTTTGTTTCCAGTGAAGCTTCTTAATATTTTTCTGTCTTGAATGTGAATCTTACTAGAGTAAGAGCTCTACCCTCAAATCATTTTGTGTTTGCAATGTTTCTATTGAAAAGTCTGCTAACAGGCTAATTGGTATTCCCTTATAAGTTACCCTTTTTTTCTTTTGATTTTTTTAATATTCTGTCCTTGTCATTGTTTTTCAATGACTTTATTACAACATGCTCTGGTATGTGTCTGTCTGGTATTTTTTGTTTTGAATATTTGGATGATGTCTGGTTCATTTCCGCCTGAATTAATTTTCAATAATTTATCTTTTTCTTCTCCTCTGGGGACTGCAATTACCAGATTTTATTTCTCCAAGTTGCCCCAGAGAGCTTTTAGATCATTTTCATTTCTTCATCTTTTTCTCTACATTTTTTTCTATTTGTCTGTTCTCCAACATTGTTTTCAAGCTGATTAACTATTTCCATTAATCTACTATTGATGTCCTCAATTTTATTTTTTAAATCATCTGTTCCTAAGTTTTATTCCTAATTGCAATGGTTTCATCTTTTCCTCATCTTCATTCTGTTGGTTTATATCCTGTTTTTTGTTTCAGTTCCATAAGCATTGCCAGAACTATTGCCCCGAATCTCGCTGCTGTCATGGTTCACAGTTTTACTAACACAGGGCTCCTCTGGGGTTTACTTTTTGCTCATGTATTTTTGTTGTGCTGTAATCTTGTGACGTGTGCCAGAACTCAGTCTCTAGCCACTGGTCCTTGCTCTCTGGAGCAGAGAGCTGTGCTCCTGCAGGTCTTCAGCCATGCACCCTCTGTAGCAGGTGCCTGTTCATGCACCCTCTTACCCACCGCAGTGCAAAGTCCTAACACTGATGTGTCTGAGTCAACAGTTGTGTGGGGTTTTGCACAGCATTTACTCTAAACAAAGTTTCCTTGAAGTTTTTCCTACCACTTTCCTCTGAACCAATTCTAGAATGCACTATGGTTGTTACTTTTATTTTTTGGCTTTGTTTGTATCAATGTATTTTTTAGTATCTGGAGGAGGCAAGTCAAGTATCTTCACAAGCCACCATCTTGCCTGACTCCAGAGTGTTTTGTTTAAAAGAAAATTTTAACATTGGGAACTGACAATTATAAATCTGAAAGTTAATTACAGTCATTAGTCATAGTCACTCCTCTTTTGGAGGTCTGGTTAATAACCTTAGTGTTTTACTTTTCTTTGAATATATAATGAACCACCAAAGGCTTCCACCTAATTCTAACAGCTGCTGTCAAGAGATTTTTATTACCCAAGAAATTAATTATGAGACGTAGGGTTTATCATGTGGAATCCTTTGACGGTATGAACTGTGGCCTTTAAAATAGGTATGTGTGAAACTCTGTCTCAAGTAGTAGGACAAAGGAATAATAGAATAATGGATTTTAAATATATTTTTAATATATAGCACTTATATTCAAAATTCTTTCCCCTTTAAAATTACTCATTGTAATAAAATACCTTGAAATATTGAGGAGAAAACATCATGATATTGCCTTGGATTATGGATTGAGGATTTAATTAAGAGACTTCTAACTTCAGAATGAATGACTACAAGACAAATATTTTAAGATGAATGGAAACAAACACAACATATCAAAGTTTATGTGATTTAGCAAAAACAGAGCTCAAAGGGAACTTCCCAGCTGTAAATGCCTAGCTGCTAAAAGTAGAAATTTGAAGTCAATCGTTATGTTTACTAAAACTAGGAAGAGATAATATTAAGTCCAGAGGAAGGAAATAAAATTAGAAAAATAAAACACGGAATGTAGAAAGATAAATAAGAGGGAAAATAAAGAAAGTATATAAAATCAGTGTTGTTTGAAGCTCTTTGAAAGCTTCAATAAAATCAGTAATTCTTTACACTAAAAATAAAATACAAGACACAGTAGTAAAATAAAAAAAAGTGAGGATATTACTACCAAACTTATGAAAATTATAAGAGAATACTAAAAAAGTTTATGTCAATAAATTAGCTAATTTTATCTATAGATATTATTACATCTAAAAATAATTGTAGGTAAAAATGGATCAATTATTAAAATAATAAATGACCAACAGCTCTAGAAAAATGTAGACAATTTGGGAAATCACAAAACTGTGTGTAGTTATGCTTCTCTATCACTAAATTATTAAGTCTAAATTAGCATTAAACAAACCTCAGCACTAGCTGTAAGGTCAAAATTATAGTCACACTATGTCAGACGAAGATACCAGAAAACAACAGATTAATATTTCTTATGAGTACAGAAAAAAATGCTGAGCAATCTATCAGAAAACCAACTTTTAAAGCATATTAAATGGATTATACACTGTTACCAAGTGATTGATCCCACAAACACAAAAATATTTCAACATGAGAAAATTTATTAATGCAAATACACCCTGTTTATGTAATAAAGGGAAAATTACACATGGTCATCTGAATGATGTAGAAAAGACAATTGATGAAATTCAACACCTTCCATTATTAAAATATACAGCACACTTAATGATTTAATACAGAAAACTTTGCTTCTAAAATTATGGACACGGTAAAGATTCCTACTTTACCACTAACAGTTAACTTTATATAATTATAATTACTCTAAAGAGTAGTATCGGACAAGAAACATAATAAAACATATGCAAATGGAGAAAGTAAAATAACTGGAATTTACAAGTGATGTATAGTTTCATATAGAAATACTCAACTTGAAAAAAAATTTTTGTACTTCAAAAATCACTGGTGTGCTATAACAGTTGAACTTGTATTTTGTAAGCATTTGGCTAACTCTATATAGACATCCTGAAATTCCATTTTTAGGGATTTATTCTTACTTTTTCTATGCCTCTATATATAACAAATGTTCATGGGAACCTACTGATTGAATGAATGTGTTTTCATGCATATAGAAAATGGAAACATGATACCTACAATGCAATTTTGTGATAAAAAAAAGCAGGTTTAAAATTTTAAAGTTTTTGATCTTTTTTCGACAAACACCATTAACTACAAAAAGAAGTATGTAAGAAAATCTTGGCATTGATTTTTAACATATTCTTAAAGTGTTCTGCTGAGCATCATAATAGCAATGGGAGACAATCAGTTGGTAATTTGCATGTTTTCTGGAATTTATGGAAGTATTTTTCAATATTAGGCAAAATAATAAGCAATATATAATGTTCTTTCAATTGAAAATGTATCATCCCAGCCCTTAAACATCCTTGAATATAACTCAAAGTTATACTTAATTATACAAGTAGAATACATTGTGTTTTATTTAATACTAATCAACTTATTTTAGAATTTATATTGAGTGACTGATTTGACCTACAATATTTTAAAATTAATTTTATTATATTTTTCTCATGAAACCTCAGCATAACCAATGGCTGTTTCCTCCTTCCCTTCCTCATGCCCAAGGACACTCAAGCTGTTAAGTGTTTCCAGATCCATCATGCATATCTGTTCTCAACACTCTAGGGAAAAAAAAAGTGTTTAGAGCTGTGAAAAATATGAGATGCAATTGTGAACTTCTATTTTATTTAAGAATATTAATAAGGAAAAAAGTTCAAAAAAAAAGGTGAAGCCCCAAATTGATCTGAGACCAATCCCAATGTAACCATCAGAAGGTGGCTTTGGCATTGTCTATAGATTTAGTGTAAAATGGAAAATATGTCTAAAGTTATGTTTGCTCTTCACATTTCAATCTACTAAAGCATACCACTGGTACATATCTTATCTGGATGAGTATATTTCTACTTGCTTGATTATTTATATTTTTCTGAAATACACAGTAAAATTTTTATCACATGCAATAGTTTTAGTTCTGACTAAAGATGTCAATTTATGAAATACTAATAAATATCATCTAAAATGAGCATTCTACCTATTAGATCATTGCATCTTAGAATGTTTTCTAGTAACAGTCATTACTTCTGATGAAATAATTCAAAAGGCAAATACAGTGTAAATATTCCTTGCAATGTATCCTTTAAACTGGAAGGTAGTTGAATTAATAATATACAACAAAGGACAAATAGTTCCCTTCTCTATTTTTCCAGAAGCAAAGATGATAATAGTGTTTTATCTTGAACTATTTCTGGTTATAATTTAAAGTAGGAATATTACTCTTTTTTCATTCTTTTAGCTGTAGTAATACTATGATGACCTCAAAGAAGGATGCTGATGTAAAGAAAACCTTAGCTTTTGAAGGGAAAACAAAAAGTCTGAGAAATTAACATCTTAGATGGCAAGAACAAAGCTCCATCACAAACAAAACATTCCAAAATATGAGAATGATCAGGGGCACTGTGGATCACAAATTAGTGCTTTTTAATTTTTAAATGAGCTTAGACATCTGTGAAATTTAAACCCCAGGGCCAATGATTTGTGTGGCAGTATGTTGCAAAAGGAACAAAGCTTTGACATGCAAATTTCAGTTTTATGTAGCATCAGCCCAGGTAACCTTGCAAACAACCTTCACACACACATTGAAAGCTGAGTGATGCCTCCCATATGGATCCATTCTTCCTTTCCTCTTCCCAATCAAGTTGACAGCAATTCTCAGTTCATTTTCTAGAAGGAATGATAGAAGCTATGCTAGGGTCTGTACATGTTATTAACCTCTCTTGTACTAATATTACTCATTTTTCCCTTTGAGATAAACAACTAAATGCAGAAGCTGATCTTTGCATATGGTGGATTATTATCTAGTCTAATCCCCCCCCCCAAAAAAAAAATTGCAAATATCAACCTATTATTGGGTCATTAATGTCAGGTCATGATATTTCAGAATGTGATGCTTTTAACCTTTCCAGACTTTAACCCACATACAATACACATTTGAAGATTTTATTTATACTTGGAAGCAGTGAATGTACTCTCCAGGAATACTGTCAGATTTATACTTGGAAGCAGTGAATGTACTCTCCAGGAATACTGTCAGATAATATTAGGTACAGTATATAAGGCAAGGGTTCTTAAGTATATTTATGTTATCTCTTCAGTGTAGTTTGTTCCTTTGTCTATTCTTCTAGAAGAATTCAAAAACGTGGATTAAAAAAATACAAAGATGTCTGATAGAAGAAATAAACAGAATTTAAGAGTGCCATTTTATTATAGAATTATTCCCCAATTCTAAAATACTGTTAGCCAAAATTTACAAGGATGTTACTATCTTATTTTACTTATTTTTTCATTGGAAGTCAAAATTGTTTCCTGTTATAAAATTCAATGGAGTCAATTTCACTCATAGAGTAGTTTTAGTGTGTACCATTAAAGTCATAATTCAAGAGGTCTGAGGAAAATCTATGAAAAATAGCTTAAACTGGAGATACTGCACAACCGTGGCAATGCTTACATCATTCCGATACCTTTGCCATGTGGATTCAGAATAGAGAAAAAAATTGGATGCATGCGCAACTACAACAAAAATAACTGAAGTGTTTCACTGTTTTTAGTTTTTTTTTTCTTTTTAACACATCCCTAAATTTTGGGCTAACTGGTTTTGTCTTACAAAATTATTTTGAGAATTAAACAGCAGAAGAATAAAGTAAAAGAATCTGACCAGAGGAAAAAACAATTATAGTGAGACAAGTTTTTCTATCATCTTGTGCTGAAAAGGGTTTTGTGCGTATTTGTGTAAAGTAGTTTTCATATAAATCATCTGTTTATTGAAATCATTCACTTCAGTAGCTACTATGCACTAGTACCTATCGGTCCCTACTGTGTGAGGTGGTCAGACTCCAAGATAATCTCAGTATTTTGTGTAAATTCTTTTTGAGTGTAGCTAAATCTATGAATTACTTCTAACCAACAGAAAAGGCAAGCATGATGAGATTTTATCTCCATGATTGTTTCATGAGACAAACTTCTACCTTAGTAGCAAACTCTACTGCTTTCTCCTCAGCATACTTCGATAAGCAAGCAGCCACTCTGGAGAGGCTTTCAAGACTGGAAACAGCCAGGCACAGTGGCTCGTGCCTGTAAGCTTCAGCCTATGAAGCGGCCGGGGCTAGGGATCGCGGTTTGAGTCCCGCCTGGGGCCCGTAGCGAGCCCTATTTCCAAAAAAACAATAGCTGGGCGTGGTGGTGCGCGCCTGTAATCCCAGCTACCTGGGAAGCTGAGGCTGGGGACTGCTTGAGTTCGTGGTACCTTGGGCAACAAGAGCCTGTGGTTCCATGAGCAAAAATAGCGAGACCTAGTCTCAAAAAAAAAAAAAAAAAAAAAAAGAAGACTGGAATCTAAGGATGTCACTGGGGCAAGAAAGAGTAAGGAAACTGAATTCTGCCAATAATTACATGAGCTTGAGAGCTCATTCATTCCTTCTCCTAATCTATACTCTAATGAGACCCCAGTTCTGATTAACCTCTTAACTGCAACCTTGGAGAGATGTCGAATTAGATCATTGAGGGAAGCCCTGTTCAGACTCTTTAGCCACAATGAGAGAAGAGGTAATAATCTTGTTTCTTTAGGTTACCAAATTTGTGGCAATTTGTTATGCAACTATGGATATAACTAGTAAGTCTAGGGATACCATAACAAATAAAACCATTAGCTGCTGCTATTTTTCAGGAAAAATAATGTAGGACAGAGGGAAGAGCACATTGTTGCTATATTACAGGATGAAATGAGGAAGTTGATGAGAACACTGTTGAGACAAATTCAAAGAAGCAAACCAGGACCTGATTAATGAAGAAAAGCTTCCCAACAATTAACAGCTAGGACTTCAAGGATGAAAAGGATAAAATGGTATGAGGGACTCAGATGAAGGGGCTGTGTTTGTGTGTATTACAGGTAAGATGGATGGTGTTGATCTGGAAGGGGTCACAGCATGTGGGATACACACCAATGAGAAGATGAGAAACAGCAGTGCCTGATCAACTTATCTGGGGATGGGGGAAGATAAAAGAATTTGGTCAATTTATCATACATGATGATACCTCATGTAATCATCTAATTACAGGGGAGTCCACTAGACTGTTCAACAATCTACTGAAAAGTCACACAGTAATCATGTTGCCTATTTGCAAGTATAGGATCAGTTTTCTTAATGTGTATCATAGGATAACTTCCTCTAACTTTCACCTCTGACTGTCTTTTTTCCTAGAAATTGAGTTCTTGGTTCACAACTATTTTGCTCAAACCTTAGATTGACATTTTTTTTTCTCCAGGCACTTAGATTTATAAGAAGCTTGAACTTCTGCTATCAAATCATACACTTACTGAAAACTTTTTCCCCAATTTGTTGCTTTGATGTTCAACCTCTATACAATTAAGAATTTGATCAGAGCCTGTAAGTCTTCTTTCATAATCTTGTTTAGGACAAATGGTCTGTATTTTTAGATCTAACTTTCTTTTGTCATTTGCATATAATAACAAGCATTAACATTCATTCTGTATTAAACATACTATTAGGATAAAAACATGACATGCCATGTTGTAAAATTTTGAAACATAATTGGATATTATGATAATCCCTATTTTCCAAATATAATCCTTACTTTCCAAATAGGACTGATGCACAAAAAGATTACCTGTCAAAGGCCACACTGCTATTAAGTATTGGGATCTGAGGTAGACTCACTGAATAATTCAACGAAGAGCTATAGCTTATTTACAATACCCAGGCATAGTAGTAGGCATGGGAACATAGATCCTATCATCTTCAAGGCTATTTAATGTTATTTAAAAATTTAAATAAAGCAAAAATGTCTACTGAAAATAAATGCAATAAGACAAAAACCTGCTTGTTTTCAAGTAGACCACCATCATCCAATTCTCAGAGAAATCTCAAGCAGTAGGTCTCTCTGATCCCGGGGTCCCAATGTTAAGCTCTTTATTTTCTGCTGTCACAACTTATTATTCCCTTGACTTTTTAAATTTTTTTTGTATTTTTCACACAGACTGGATTTCTGTTTCCTCTCCATTTGCAGCCATGCTGTCTCTAGCATCTAGGATGTCAAAATGCTTATGAAAATGTTCTAAGGGCTCCACAGGAAATCACTTACTCAAGTGTGTTTTGCTCTACATCTCCCAGAGTCTGCTCCCTCCAAGATTTTCTGCAATATTCTTTTAAGTTCCATGGCGATGGATCCCATTACTTTTCTCACCCCCCTCAAGCAGGGAGGTCCACAATATTGACGTCCACCCTTGGCTTTGATCAGTGGCTACACAGGTTCCAGGACAAGCTGAATCCCCTTCTCAGACCACAGTGAGATTGCACTTTCCAGCAGCATTCTCCCAAGGAGCTCTGCTTATGCAGATGAAATTATGCCTCAGTCTGGTGCTCTGACAAGTTTGAAAACTCAATAGCTGGGAGGATAGAGTCTGTCTTTTTATTGTATTCCTTTTTTTTTTTTTTTTTTTTTTTTTTTTTTTTTTTTTTTTTTTTGAGACTAGGTCTCACTATGTTGCCCGGGGTAGTCCTGATCCCATGGACTCAAGCTATCCCCAGCCTCAGCCTCCCAGGTAGCTGGGATTACAGGCACGCACCACCCCACCCTGCTGCTTTTCCGAGACCAGGTCTCGCTATGTTGCCCGGGTTAGTCTCCAACACGCGAACTCAAGGGATCCCAAGTCTCTTGCCTTCCAGTGTTTGGATTACAGGCGTGTGCCACCACACCTGGCTTTTTTACTGTATTCCAAACAGGCCAATCATTGTTACTTCATAGATCAAAATGCTTTTCTAAGGGCAAGTCAGTGACAGGGCAACCTGGAAGATCTGGCTTACTGGCAGATTCTCCCCTCAGGAATGGACAACATATTTCAAGCTCAGTGTTCTACAGTGACACTGGTCCCCTTTTTTTATCCTGTGTTGTTCCCTTCCTTCCATCAAATATTAAATATTTTGGCAAGATATTTTAAAAGGGTAAATTAGGGTGAACAGATCATAAACGGATCACATAGTGTCTCCTTTATTCAAATGCTGACCTTAACCAGTGTAAAAAATAGGACTTCATCTGTGGATTCAGATGATTTAGGGATGTGGAGTTCAAGGACCCCATTGCTACCTTCGCTAGTTGCACTGTGAAAAGAGTTGACAACCAAAGTGGAGAGGATATAGGTTCCTTAGGTAAGACTTTGGAGCTCCTACACAATCATAAGACTCTACTGTTTTCAACATTAGACTTATTTTGCCAATTTGAGGTTATATAATCTTGTCTTTAATACTTAATTTATACTCATAGTATTACTCTTCCAATGTCCTATCAGTAGACCATATGTGTCTATAGTGGAGAAACCATCTGTATGATGTTATTTGTTTATTCACTCAGTCACATAAATTGAGACTTGCTGAATTCCTGGATCCCCTGAACACTTATCTCAATATTTCTAGTGCTGTACCTCTGCTCTCCTCTCTGCTGTTCACAGCCCCCCTCCCCATCCCCCAATGTTCTCATCCCAAGGGAGTGTCATTTTGCCATGCATGCTCACTATATATGCTTAACAAATATTTTAGAGATGATGATTTAGAATGTTTTGCTTCTTGTATGATTGGCGGCGTGTTATTCCTGTAACTTTCCATCTTTGTCCATCAGTTTCTCTCTCTCAAAAAGACGGTTTCAGCAGCTAACTTTATAAACAATGTGTATCACCAAGCTATATACTATTTAAGATTGCTCTCTTTGATTCATGGAAGACATATGTTCCAAGGGAGTTAACAAGTAGGTATAAGCCATAAAAGACTAGGGTTAGAAACAGATTGCCCATCTATCACGAGCCCTGGGAAAATATTTTTGCTGGAAGTGACAGGTTACTCTCATTCTAAGCTTACTTTAATGTGAAGGCAAACATGTCTGAACAACAAGTTTTATTTCTCCCCCAATATACCACCTTTGGCCAGGCAGAGTAGACACACTCACCCCAGCATTGCTGTGTGGAAAGATTCTTAGACACTGGTCACCAACAAAGCAGAGGTTACGCTTCTGTCTCGAGCACTTGGACTCTGGGGAATTGGGTTCTAAATTGTGTCTGTGGGTGCAATGGAATCTATGGGGCATATCAAATGATAGGTCAGCTTCCAAATTCCCATGGCAGACCTCAGAGAGTATGTTTGCCTTTTGAAAGTGAAAAATATTTTTAAAAGGTAGCCTGCTTAATAAGCCGTAGAGATACTACAAACTGTATATAAGCCAGGAAGCTAAAAGAGCTCTTTCAAAACCCAAGACAGTACAAGTTAATGAATTATATACAAATGTAGTACAGAATTAGGACACAGATAATATACAAATGTTATTACTTTTGAAAAAATTATTCTAGGTGTTTTGTAAAAGTTTAATTGTGTATTTTGTCCCAAACAAGAGTTAAATAAGTTAAAGTTGTTTAAGTAAACAATTTAATTTGATAATACAGAGATTTGACATAAGGCTCATCAATTAAGAAAGTTCAATGCAAGGATTTTCACATCAATGTTTGATTATGCACATTTGATATTAGCAGTTACTATTAAATAAGAGTTGATGACCATCATGTTTCCTAGATCCATATTTGGAAGATCCATCAGACCTACTCAATAAAATGAGCACATTAACAGATGCATTAATCTACGTTTAGTGGAGGAATAATTATGTTTTCAAGTAAGAATTTACCACAATTCTACCTATTTACCCACTCTGAAATTTATGAAAGAAAACAGTATACCGAAACACCCAGAAAAATTTCAGTGGTCATACTCACTATATTTAATTTGGTGAAAAACCTTTCATATAGTTTTCCAAAGCTAGACTAATAATTTTTATGTTTTTTTTCAAAAATATCTATTTTACCAAAATGTTTTATGACTATATGCATTTTTCTTAAAAAGATCTCCTATAAACACTACCTGGTGTAGACATACTAACTTAATTTTTAACAGTAAACAAAGCTATTGATGCACCAAAATTAAAAACAGCATTTTAATAATCACTTGAATGTTTGAAGTTTCAATTTAATCATTTTTACTAAAATATTTTCAAACTATTTTTGTATATCTGCTATCATAGAAAAGTCACTTGAATTCATTTCTAGTAGCTTTCATGTTTTGTAATTTTATATAGACTGATTTCTACATTAGCTGGGGAGGATTTCAAGTCAAACTTTTTAGCTGTTACTGTTCTTACAATGAACAATGTTTCTAATGCTATTATTTACGTTAATTATCTAGGAGTAATTTATACACTATCAACCTTCTTTTCTCCTTTATTTCTACCTAATAGATGTTATTTTTACATGTATACATTTATATACTTCATGTATGTATTTGCCATGGAATTTTCTTACTATTTAAAATGCTTCATTTTTATATAGTCTAATACTTAGACTTCTCCATGCTATAATATTAAAACTTTCATAATTACATATTTTGATTTTGCCTTTTAAAAAAATGTTGATTGTTCTGTCCATGTTGCTACAAATGACATGTTTGTCCTCCTTGATTGATAAACAGTATTTCCTTATGTACATATACCACATTTTTTTTTTCAGCCATTCATTGGTTTTGGGGCATTTGGGTGGTTTCCATGTCTTGGCAATTGTAAACAGAGCTTCAATAAACATGCCTGTACAGGTGTCCTTTTTTAATTAGTGCATTCATGTCCCAGTAGTGGGATTGCTGGAGCAAATGGTAATTCCGCTTTCAATTGTTTGAGCGTCCTCCACACAGTCTTCCATAGTGGCTGGACCAGTTTGCACTCCCACCAGCAGTGCAAGAGAGTTCCTTTTTTTCACCTGCATCTGCACCAACACTTGTTGTCTGTTTTTTTTTTTTTTTAATATGGGCCATTTGTACTGGAGTAAGATGGTATCTTCAGTGTGGTTTTAACTTGCATTTCCCTGATTATCTGTAATGTGGAGCATTCTTTCATGTGCCTATTGACCATCTGTATTTCCTCTTTAGTGATGTCTTTTTAGTTCTCCCATTTTTTGATAGGGTTTTTTGTTTTATCTTTGTTGAGTTGTATGAGCTCTTTGTGGCTCTTTGTTATCAGACTCTTATCACTTGTCTGGAGGGCAAAAATTTTCTCACAGTTGGTTGGGTTTCTTTTTGTTTTGTTTATTGTCTCTTTTGCTGAACAGACACTTTTTAGTTTGTTGTAGTCCCAGCTGTTTACATTTTCCTTCATTTTTTTGCCAGCTGTGGTTGTCTCCAGAAATGGATTTCTGAAATGAAATTCATGGAGGGTTTTGCTCAGGTTTCCTCTATGTATTTTATGTTTTTTGGTCTCACATCCAAGTCTTTTATCCATTTTGAGTTGATTTTCACACAGGGTGTGAGGGTGTTATCATGGACTCATACTAGCAGATATAAGCCAAAAAGAAAAAGAGTTAATACAGGATGGTCTCATTTATATGACAGATATAGAGAAAAACAAACAAACAAGAAAAATTAGAAATAACCAACGGGGCTGAATGATGGAGTGAGAGAAGAAGGGAGAGAATGTGGGGGAGGCGGAGGGCACAAAAGAGTAGGATGGTTAACAGGTGTTAAGGAAATGAGAAAACCCTGGGTTACACAATAATGCAATACATGCACACACACACATACACACACACATATATATATATACAAAATTAAAAATAATAAATTTTTAAAAATCAGCCTTTACAGAGATAGTTGACATTCTCTGTGGATATCTCTTCTATCCTATTCCCCATTATACATTCCCAGAAATAATAATCAGTATACTAGATTTGATGTTTATCATTCCTGTGGTAATTGAAATTTTTAAATCACACATATGAGTAAATAATATATCATTTTGCATGGCTTATAATTTTGTAATTATGGTATTATAATATGTTTACCTATCTGTAACTTGTTTTCTTCCCACAAAAAAATAAATATTAAAAAAAGAAGTGTTGTCTCAAGGAATATTCACCAAATTTTAGTACTGCCCTGATAATTATATCCTCTAATTTCTTTTTAAGCCACATATTTTTTGGTGATATTGATTATTTACGGAAATTACTTTTATCATCATTTGTGTATTTTCTCTCCAAATCTGACAATTGTACAGTTTTTCATTATGATTCTGGTTTTAATTTTTTTATTTTAAATTTGTTATTTTGTTTTTTCACTTTATGGTTTATTAATTCCATGGCTGCTATCTCTTCAAAGATTGCATCTACTGTCATTTAAAAATGCTAGTTTTTCCTTATAGTTAATATAAGTTATTTTAAGTTTATTTATTTGAGATACTCACATTTCTCACTTTTGAGTCTTTGCACTGCTTATCCTGTTTTCAAACATGTTGTACCTGATATATTAGCCACATCAGAGTTGATATCATTCTTTAACTGATATAATGATTATATTTTATCCAATCAATCTAACTAAATCAGTGAATATTTGATCTTTTCTTAACTCTTCAGTTATTACTTATTTTTCCCTTTGGTACCTTTCTGAATATCTTGATTTTTCTGTGTATATACATCAGTTTCACACTAAAATTTTCTGCATTGCTTCTTGTTTTTCTAGTTAGCACATACAAAGTCCTTGCATGATCTTTAACACACATTTAATTCTCACCTTTCATGCTTCTAAGTAATTTGGAACATGAGGTAATAGGAAACTTGAATATTCTTTTTTTACAGAGCTTATTAATAGTATAGAAAAACATGGATGCAGCTTTATTCAGTTGGAAATATATTGGATGAGAGAATCTAATATTTCACTACATTATTATTACAAAAATGAAACAATGCATGTTGAAAGATAAGCTGGTAATGGATCTAATATCTCAATGAAGCAAGAAAACTCTGCATTAAACATTATTCCCCATTTTTCTTTCAACAATTTCTCAATTCTGGTTATAAATTAAGCAATATGACTCAATATTGACATTTTAGAGATTTTTTTTCCTATTTCATTGAAAAAAATCACATGTTGAATGTTTATAGGCATTGTGTCAAGTTACATAAACACAGCTAAAAATAGTGCTTGATTTCACAAAAGTACCAGATTTGTGGACAGAAAAATGAATGGGCTGTCGAAATCTAATAGAATGAAGTAAGTGCTATAATGGCCAAAATATTGAGTGCTATTGGAGCAAAGAGAAAAGAAAACCTATTCAACTTCTCAAGGGAAAAAAATGTCAAAGGAGATTATCTCGCTGGTATTAGTGTACACTAGACATGGATATAATAAAAGGAAAACATCATGGAGATAAAGATATCACAGTTGTGAAACAGTAATAGAATGACAGTCATTGTGGCAGGAGGATTATCATTGAAAATGGGGAGCTCCAAGTTAAGCGGTGAGGAAATTGAAAGAGATTTTAGGTTTAAGAAGTTTCAAAAGCTTTCTTAAAATTTGGACCTTATCCTAAGGGCATTGTTATTAATTCTAATTATGATGTAAATCAGATTGAAATCACTACTTTATCATTAACATATCACTGTTCTAAATAACAGGCAAAATGTCATCATTTTAAAATATGTGTAATGTCAATAGATGTACTGACAAGAAAGGGACAAAATTCAGTCATGTAGGAATTATCCTCAAAGTTATCTTAGAGAAACAAACATCCTACCTTTCAAAGAGCAATTAAACAGGTTATTTGAGCATAGGAGGGCAATTTATAGTTTCATTTTCAGGAACGTTCAAAGTAGAGAATAATTTTCTACAATATACTTCATAATGAGGGTGATCACTTATTATGCACACAACAAAACATAATAAAATAGCTTTTATTGAATTATTGTTAAGAAAATAAATTGTTTTGCAAGCAAGAGTGTTGTTTTCTGAAAGATGACAAAGAAGCTGAAACCTATAGTTCCAGCTGAGCCACAAAAAATGTAGTTATTATTCAGCCTCTATCAGAAGACAAAACAGAATTACATCTTTAATTTTGAAATGGAATGAAAGCTTAATAAAATTTTAATGGCTATCTGGTCCCATTCGAAGTAAATTATGGTTAAAAACAGAAATATGAGTGTTTTTAACCAACAGGGCACTATCTTTTCATGAAGCTATTTGACACAAAATATTTTATCTTAACAACAAAAGACAGTTTAAAAATTATAGGCAAGTTATTATCTTAATTATGCATGTATTTTTAAATTAGAGGATACCAGGATAGAGAAAAGAATTCCTGCTGCAATGAAGTATGACAATACAATTTCTAAAGCAACTGCCATAAATATTACAGTCACTGGTTATATCATCATGCATCAATCCCAAAAGACTGAGTTATTTTATTATTTTAGAAATGGAATTTAGTATGATTTTAAGATTTTTTTATTCTATTATGGGTAGATATGAGCTCTAACTATATTGTAAAATGTATACATTTTTAGAGTAAATTTTGCTAGGTGTCTGAAAGAATTGGAAAAGATGAATGCAGTTATCTGTCTCTCTGTCTGCTGAATTCTTGGTGCTCAGGACAAGTACACCATTAATATTTGAGACTTGGATGGATGAATGTAAAATAATTCTTATGTATTCATGATTGTAACTGAATCTTTTATTCACACATATGTCTTATGAAGTCTTAGAAAGCAGCAGAAACTGGATTAATAATCCTGGGGAAATACCAGACAAAGCTCATCTGACTCTCTAATAACATTTTATCAAATAATAAGTACACTTTATTTTATATGTGCTTAAGTTTATAGATACTGTAGTTAACATATAGTTGGTTAACACTGAACTCTCATGACTAATAACACTAAATTAATCTTGGATAAAGTTTGTTTAAAATATTGCTTTTTTCCCAGAAAACATTAGAAAACTCTCTAGCATTTAGGTAAGAAAAGGAAACATTTAGCACTACAAAGTTTCATTTTGAAATTGTAAAACTGCCAGCAAAATGCATAAAAATACTTTAAACTGAAAGCTACAAATACTGCAATAATTTTTAAAAGAATGAAACCAAAGGAGAGATATACCATATTCATGGACTGTAGTCGTTTATGTTAAATGTTCAGTGCTCACAGTTTTCTATAGATACAATGCAAATAAATATAAGCAAGATTTTTATAGATATTAGAATAATTCTACGATGTACAAAGTTCAAAAAAACTGCCCACAACATAAGTTGTTGGAGAGTGAAACCACAAGAACCAATCTTTCTGACTTATGCAGTCTATAAAATTAAAGTAATAGATTATAGTCATCATGCAAGGCTATATAAACCAATGGAATGACTTCACTCATGCATGATCAGTTGATTTTCAGCTAAGAAGCTTTAACAAAGCAAAGAGGAAATGTGATTTTAAGTGAGGTTAAGAAGAAAACTATGATTTTGTAAAGAATAAATTATCAGAAAAAATAAGTTTAAGTACGGTTTCAAATAGGCAGTAATAACCAATTTGTAGCTGTATTTAGCAAAATAGTAACAGCGCAAGTAACTTGCTAGAACACATTATTGTCACAATACAATCATTAAAATGGCCAGCATATTCCTAATATATTCCCTTGGACATAGACTAATTCACATTAGAACCAGCTTGCATTTTATTACACCACAGAAACATCTTTCAGGACACATCTACAGAAACAAAGAAAAAGAAGAAGAAACAGCCACAGCCGGGCACAGTGGCTCGTGCCGTAAGCTTCAGCCTATGACGTAGCCCGGGCTAGGGATCGTGGTTCGAGTTCCGCTGGGGGCTCTTAGCGAGACCTAGTTCCAAAAAAATAGCTGGGTATGGTGGTGCACGCCTGTAATCCCAGCTACCTGGGAAGCTGAGGCTGGGGATTGCTTGAGTCTGTGGTACCCCGGGCAAAAAAAAGAAAAGAAAATGAAGAAACAAACAACTGGGGTTATATCAAACTAAAAAGCTTCTGTGCAACAAGAGAGAAAATAACCAAAACAAAGAGATACTCGAGTAAAAGGGAATTTTGTTTCACTACATACTACATACAACTGTTAAGGGACTAATATCAAAAACAAAGAAGTCACAAGATACAACAAAAAACAAACCAAACAGTTTTTTCAAAATTTGGGCAGAAAAGCTAAATTGACACTTCTCCAAAGATGAAATACATTGGTCAACCATTCTATGAAAAAATACTGAACATCACTTGTGATCAGGGAAATGCAAATCAAAAACACACTGAGATACCTCACACTGGTCTGAATGGCCCATAACAAATAAACAAACCAATAAGCAACAACTGCTGGCAAGAATGCAGAGGAAAAGGAACACTTTTACACTGCAGGTGGAAATGTTAACTGGCCTGAACACCATGGAAAGCTATGTGAAGGACCCTCAAACTACTAAAAATTAGCTTTTTGTTGCCCTTTGGGTAGATTCCCAGAGTAGAATTGCTGTATTGAGTGGTAGTTCCATTTTCATCCAAAATGTCGATTCAGAAAGTCGTGTACTTGGATGTTTATCATATCACTATCCACAATAGCCAAAATATGGAAACAACCCAAATGCCCCAAAACAGACAAGTGGATCAGAAAGTTTTGGAATATTTACACAATGTAATAGCATTCCACAATCAAAAAAGACAAAGTTGATGCTTTTGTTATAAGATGGATGGACCTAGAAGGAATCATGCTATCTAAAATCAGCCAGAAAGGAAAAAAGAGAAATACTGTGTGATCCCACCTATATGTGGGATATAGGGAAAGCAAACAAAAGGACAAGGAAAAGTTAAAACTAATAAGTTGTCAGTAGAATTGCAGCATAGACCAAAAGTGGGGGTGGGTGGGAAAAGTTGGAGGAAGCATGAGCACAAGAGATTAAAATGATGACAGGGCTAACAAGATGGTGGGAGACCCTTTGGTATACAATAATGTAAAGCAAATATTTGTGTGCAATTAAATAAAAAATAAAAGAAAGATGCTCAAAATGGAACAACCATTTAACTCAGTGATTCAACTTATGGGAGTTCCCAAAGGATACAGAAACACTAATTAAAAACGTACCTATTCAGGGAGAACAGAATCACAATCCTCTGTGACGACGCATTATGCACTCCAGTTTTGCACATTTGGGAAAATCATAAGGGTTAACACAATGATGTTGCAATAAATGAGACTGACCCTAGGAAAACCCATTTTAGTAAACATGATCTCTCCCCATTCAGGTAAGTAAACCACATGTCTGTTATTGAAAGCACTGATTGAATGTGAAATAAATGATTAACTAGATATATTTAAATTCCTTAATATTTATATTTGTTAGAAATATATCCCTTCCAACTCCCCAAAAAACAATGATTTGCCTTAATTTTTTGCTTTTTATTTTAAAATAGTGTTCAGCAGAAGACCGGGGTCTAGATTGATAAGTAATGTTAATAGCTAATAGCAAAATATTCAGCAATGTGTTAAAATATAAACCTCCATGAGTGGAACAAATTCTGTTAAGGCATAATTGTTTCAAAATAATTATCTCAATGATTACCCTGGAATCCCATGTTTGTATTTATGTGCGTGTGTGTATTATCAGCACATAAGGATATGTTTTCAAACTCAGAAATAAAATTACATTAGAAGTAAACAGAAAATAGCAATTCAGTAATTACTGAAGTACGAACAGATCCGGTGTCTGAAAACATTGGCTTCTTATTAAATGAGTTGAAATGAGTATAAATAGTAGCAGACTTTATACATGATCTCGGAATTACAAATGAAAATTACAAATTAAAAAGAAATATTCATAACAAATGGGTTCACTGCCAAACCAAAAAGAAAAACGCCATTTACTAAAATTGAATATTCTAGTTTACCTTTTCTATTTACCATACAAACATCCATTAGATGAAATGAAAATATTGTCTCCCAAGGATTATCTGATAGAAGTCTCTACTGACAGAAAATTATTCATCAATCAAAAAAGACAAACTTAACGTCATTCACAGCAACATGGATGAAGCTAGAAGGAATCGTGCTAGCAGAAATAAGCCAGAAAGAAAAAGAAGTACTGGATGGTCTCACTTCTATGAGGGATAAAGGAAAAGCAAACAAGCAGACCAGGAAAACTTAAAACTAACTCTCAGCAAAATTGAAAAACGGAGCATGACGGGGAGGGGGGAAGTGGAGGGGGGGTATGGAAGTGGGAGAGGCACAAAAGACTAAGATGGTTCACAAGATGGTTCACGAGTGATAAGGTAGTAGGAGAACCCTGGGGTAGATAAAAATGGTAAATAAAACAAATAAAAAAATAATAAAAGAGGTCTCTCTTGAGTTAAAGCTGAAGCAACATCAATTCTGTAGTATCCCTTCATCCTTCACTCCATATTTAACATAGCTTTTCTAGTTTGTCTTGAATAGTTCAACAACAGGATCATGAAACACTGCATTGTCTGGTGATCTAAGTGATCTTCAGTTGACTTAAATGAAATCAGGAACAAAATATGTCTACACCATTATTACAAGAGGCAGATATGTCATCATAAAGCAAATAGAGAAAATATGCTCTTTGAACAATTGTAGGATAATGTTTTCATATGTTTTAAATATGCACACAGTGAAGTTCAAAGTAGATTCTTTCTGCTAGCTAGCTGGGAAAATGACACATTCCCAAATGTTTCTTACATGGTAGCCCCCACTCTTCCAGAGCCATTCCTCTTTCATTAACCTATGCAACAGCAGTCAATTGTCACAATTAAAGTAATTTAAAAATTTATATTTAACACAAAAATACATTATATATAAATCTAAGTTTTCCAGATGATTAGAAAAATGAATATGTTCTTTTGACTATTTTCTTTGTACACTATATCCTTCAATTATCAGAGCAGCTTCCTAGAGAATATACTGACAAAAACTAAAATAAAAATGTTTTTGGATATAGGCTATACAATGGCTATATAATTTTTTCTTTAATTAATGTTTGTTATAAATTACCTTGCAGTGATTAGCCAAGTAGACTAGAATAAGAATCTCAGCATACCCTTTTTATTCTATTCTTCTTGGCTCCGTGCTACTAGGCTTCAGATTAGTGTCTAGCACAAAGATAAAATATTATATCCAATGCCATGATTCTCTCTATATTTTACCTTTTTCAGCAACTATCATTACCTTAGGCTAATCACTTGTATTAAATATGATAAATTTTTAAGGAAGGCTAATAGTACATGCTAGGTATTATGCCAACAAGTTGTATAATTGGTTCTACCAACTAATGAATAGAGATTTTCAATATCCAGGGACAATATATTTGCATTTCACTCACCATTGACCTGTTTGTTTTAACATTTTTATGTAAGTCACTTGGGCAGAAAGTATAAAGAGAAAACATTTTGGTTTTCGATGACCCTAAGCTAGAATGGCTATCTTAAGATATAAGGTAATGATTTAGCACTATGTGGTAAGATCCTTGCCACATTTATAAATAAGATGGCAGAGCATCTGCAATAAAACACTTAGGATGTGAAGTATCATTTGACTCTAAAGATCAGTTTGCTATTCTCCATCTATTAAATGCTATACTTCACAGAAGACAGGAAACAAAGAAGTGACTTATGGGAATAATCCTTGCAAGGCACAATCGCTCTTCTTAAATGGAAAACAACTGTATACAGAAATACTGTGTGGAAGAGGAGGAAAGAAAAAGAAGTATCTCTGAGGCTGAGATGACTTCCCAAGCTGAACACACAGCCAGCCCATACTGCCAGCGTGTAACAAGTTGGGCCATACTCTGTGCTCGGAGAACAGGCATTTCCACTTCAGTGTGCAAATATTGCAAATAAAATCCAAGTGACAATATTTATTTCACAAAATTAGACATTCTGTTTGCTTCATTTTCACCTGTTTTACTTTTCTACTATTTTCTACTTCCCCTTTTCCTGTACAATAAACCTTGAACCCCTCCCGTAAGTAAAAAGGGCTAATCTCTCATATATAAAAATTCAAAGCAGTGTTATTATATCTTTATGATATGGTTTGAGATAGTGGCTTCTACTGACAGTTGAACAGCACAGAAGTGGTAGGAAAGATTTAGTGCACTCAGTAGGATGCACTAATGAAACATAGGAAAAGCGATAATAAAGATAAACAGGATAAATTCTTGATTCTTTCAGTCAGTCATTTCTTTAAGATTTTGCAGGAGGCATGTTTACATTATTCTTGAAATTGCATGAGTGACATGAGTCTGAATAAAACAATATACAGCATGACCATTTCTCAAATAATGGGTCTCAGTTTATTTTCCCCAGGATACTTCTTTTCCTGAGTCCATCATTTACTACTATTTAGTTGTATTTGATTGGTATCTGCCAATCGTTGTTTAAATGAACGTAGTAAATATGTTCTGAAGATCAATGGGCTAAAAGACATAGCAGTAGTGCTAAACATAAAGCTCCTTTACTTATCTGTTGGAGCTTCTGGCCCAAAGCCCTTCATCATGAAGGACAGAGATAATGACACATCTGTTTTCTTTGTTCTATCAGGTCTTAACCCAACATTAATATCAATTGAAAAAAAACCAATTTTCAAACTTCCCCCAAATGTCACATTATTCGAACATACCGTGTTGTCACAAAATGTACTGTCTATTAAAGCAATAAAAGTGAAACACAAATGCCCCATGTTGACATTTCACTGCATAGCATCCCCACTAATCAGATTCTGGCTTCAGTTCTAGTTATAATGCACTCACGAAGTACCAGAAGCCAAATATAAATCAAATGTTATAAAGCAACTCCAAGCTGCATGACAGTTTAGGAACCTGCAGAGAAAGAAACACTGAAATGAAAATTGCAGGGAAGTTTCGATTCTCTTATTCACAAAAACAAGCAGTCATTTATATGGCCTTCATTTTTATGTTTACTGTACTAAAGTTCTAAGTTCAGTTAAGGAAGTAACTAACTACAAATACTACCCAGTCAAAGTTAGTATCTGTTTTCACTGCCTACTTCCCACCATTTAAATAGTACAACAATGTCACATGAGAGGTGTATTTATATACCTAATGGTACTTAAGATAAAGGCAACAATTTATCCTGTATTTTATGTAATATTTGATAACAAGTTGATTTCCATTTACAATACAACTTCCGCAGCTTCATTTAATAATTTAGAGAAAGTTTCCATTTTAGTATATTCCTTCCAAATTTCCCATTTGAACCACTAGTCTTACCTTCATTATAAGCTGCAAAAGGGGTGAAAAAGGAAGTATCGATTTATCTTACCTCTGATGTTCTTTTACCAGCAAATAACTTTTCTATTTTTGTTTTTATTTTAATTAAAAGTATAAATACAGGGTGGTGGGAAGAGAAATTTAAAAAGTAAAGGTATAACTGCAGAAAATCTTGTAAAGCATTGCAATCTTTTCTCAAAATTCTATAAAAACAGTGGTTTCCTTCTAACCTTGTTAGCAATGATTTCATTATCATATCATTCATATAAAATTCTTCCCTATTTTTTCCACACTTCCCAGTTATGTAACATTGCTCGTCTTTCATTAAATTCACTAAAGTTCCTTTTACTCTCTGAAAGAAATTTGCTCAAGAGATAGCAAACTGTAAAATCACAAAAAGAATCCATATACTGAGAAGTGCTAGAGCAGAAAAGTTTTGTTCTCTTTTTCTCTCTGGAAATCCTTCAGTCATTTAGTGGTATGAAGTTCCAAAGATTCTTTCTGCACAATGAATTCATAGATAAAAACATTAGATATTAATATTCACCATTGGAAAACCATGAGACAAAATTTTATGCTCAGATAATGTTATTTTACTTGCTAAATCAAATGAATAGTCAAGCTCTATTTTTCAAAGGAACTACAATAACTTTTCTGAGGAACACTGGGATTTATTTTACCTTTTTATCTGATGAGTCATTTTCCATTAATTCTGGTAAATGAAGTCCTATAAAGGAGTGAAAGTTAAATATCACTCCCATTTCATTGTCCAAACCTTTATTAAAACTTAACAAATGAGCCCTTTTTTCAATATTTACATAAAATACTTTATTATCAAATGTGAAGTATGTCATGAATTAATGTATTTTTAATATGAAAGTAGTGAAGTTTTTCTATTGACCTGTACATCATTCTGCTCACTGGTATAATTAGTGGTAATTAAACATTATCTCTCTTAATCAACTCTTTAAAGTTGGCAGGAATCATCAATTTTACATCTTTCCCATTTAGATGAGTAATGCAAATTTTGCAGAGATTTTTTTGGTCCCATTTAAGTGAAAATGTAATTTATTTTTAGAGACAATGATCCATCATTCATTACAACATAACAAAGGCCAATTATTATTAAATGCTGATATACAAAATTCCCTATTACAATATAGAAACATTTTTACAGCACCTAATCTCTAAACTGTTACCAAATTTCCATTTGTTTATGCAATCTGGGAGATACTGATCAAAACAGACATGATTCTAAACCATTGTTTTATTCTCATCTGTTTAGCAAAATTGGAAAACAAAGAAAAATATTTTTCACAAAGCACTATTTCTTAATCATTTGTCTTTTTATTTAATATCACAAAAGTATAATAGCATCTCCAGTTAATTTAGTGACAAGTTTAAAATATAAAAATTATATAATTTTTGTGATAACCTGATAATTTTGGTGCTCAAATGTTATGATTTAAGAAGTGAGATCATGGCTCTAGAAAACTTATATAATTATCATTAATTCTTGTTATTTCAACCTCTGTAACAATTGATATTTCAGAACCTACAGATTATTTAATTTCTAATTCTAGTTCTAATTTAATTTAATACCTAATTCAAATGAAATGTAAATGTCCTTGGGAAAAACATCTCTATAAAGCTGGTTTTGAATTCCCTAAGTCCAGCAATAAGATAGGAATGAAGATCAATGCTATAAAATAGGTTTATATCAAGAAAAAAAATAAGAATGACAATTAGGGGAGAGAACTAATTTCATAGTTTACTATAGTTTCAAACTCATCATTTAATGCCCTACAATTTATGTGTACATTTTTTTTTTATTTTGAAGATTCAATAGAGAGTTGTGGAAAATGGCTAGAAGAGCA
Source organism: Uropsilus gracilis (assembly GCA_004024945.1). Classification (NCBI taxonomy): domain Eukaryota; kingdom Metazoa; phylum Chordata; class Mammalia; order Eulipotyphla; family Talpidae; genus Uropsilus; species Uropsilus gracilis. The sequence continues at coordinate 32,321 of PVHY01013818.1, forward strand.
AAGTAGCAGAAGTCTTGATTCAGGGTATAGAGGGACAGAATGTAAGGAGGGGAGCACAGAACTGAGTACAAAATGCTACCCAGGAGGCAAAATTCTTCCCATCTTATTTTCAGATGAGTTATAAAGGCAATAGATGCTATGTCTCAAAGAGTGACAGATGTCACTTTGCACAGAGAATCCTGATCAGTTTGGCAAATTAATTCACACTGACATGTTGGAGATTTGGGAATGAATAGTTAAAATGAGCTACTAGGTTTCTGCACCCTCCTCACCCACAAAACAGAAGTGGGCAAAAGTTATCTCTGACTTCCAACTTGAGTTAGACCTCAATTGGATGTTCAAAATTGGCATGATGTACCACTCATTGTCATGACTGATAGCATTAATAGAGAGCATTAATGACAATGTATAGAACGCTAGAGAGACAAGAACAAGTTCAGGTGTTCTGGCTGCCTCCAAGAGGAGTTTCTGATCCAAAGGTTTTAGTCTGTTTTTCCAGAGTGCCTTGGATCATAGCTTGCTTGACTAGCTCCCAAATATAAGATGTGGGTGCTCTGGGTGAGAGATTTTGTTTAAGGAATACTTTGGAGCTATCCCAAACGATCACTTAGAGAAGGTGAGTTCAAAATCTAGAAGTTACAGGTGAATTTCTGATTCATACACTAGCAGAAGCAGCGAATCCCCAGGCCATTAAGAATGCTTGCCCAAGCCATGGAGAATGCCCACAACTGAGAAAGCCAGAACTACATGATTTTCCTAAGAAGGAAAATTCAGCTCTAAGCACCTGCCAGTTGCATCCATGTTAGAGTTGTCAGGCAAGAACATTCAAGCAAGCCTCTTCATCTGTCTCTCTTGTGCTTTCTGTCTGTGATCAGATACCAATGGTTAGTCTGAGAATAATGAAGAGAAAGCAGACAATTCTGAGTACTGAACAGAGTTGGTGTTCTCCACGTAACTCCACTGAATGGGTTTTATTGTGCAAGAATGAACAGAAAGGAGGACTATTAGAATTTTAAACCAGGGTTTAGGAGAGAAATTTTCCCATGGAATACCTTTAAGGAGACAAATTGTCTCCTTTTAAATGATATCCCATGCCACTCTGCTGAAGATATCACATAGTTTGGGTTTGCCTTTGGGGCCATCCAGACCAAGAATGAAAAGGGGAGGTGCAAAAATTCACTATTACTAAACATTTATCCCAAAGAACATGGTTTACAAACTGGAAGCAGATGGGGAAACTTATAGTAACAATTGGGAATAGCCTCTACGATAGCAAAAATAGGAACTTCGCGTAAACTGAATTCAGACTTAAAGAAAGTCACATGTGCTATATGTACATCGAACTATAAAATACATATATGCTGTATGTTTTATATGAACACAATTCCTGAACACATAGTCAAAATACTCTTAAACAGGATCATAAATTTAAAGTGTCTTAATTTGTATATGATAATGCAAATTTCACTGTATCTCATAATTCTTAAATCTTCATCAAGTAAATGTACAGACAAGGAACTCTCAATACTTGTTACCAAGAAGTCACAGTTGAATTTTTTCTGAATGTTTAGATGTAGATGGTTTTAGAGTTTACCAGCAATCACCAGAAATCACTAGCAAAGTTCAAGACTGAATCCAAAAAAAATCTATTTACTTACCATCCTAATAAATTTGGAGTCTATGTTAAAGATTAAAAATATATATATTTTACCTTTGCTATATGTATAACTAAAAATGATAAGATTATTATTTTTATATTAATGCATTGATGAGGACATTTACACAAACTTCTATATACATTTAAGCATTGGAATGTATTAATACTCATAAGTATCCAAAATACCTCCCGCAATTGTACTAGTTGTAGCATGCAGTACATATATTCACAATAGTTAAAGAATGGGCTTGGTTTTGACATAAAATCAAATATAATATAGTCAAGATTAAAAATTATCATCATATACTGCCTGGTAGATTTTTTTTTTACTTTAAATAGCTCAAAACAGAAAAAGAATATTTCAAGGATTTACCTGATTTTAAATATCTGGTTCCAGCTAGACAAATTTATTTATGCTGTGTGTACTTTCTCAAGCATATTAAGTAACTATTTTCTTTCTTTCAAATATGATTTGAAGCAAAAAGTTAATAATACAAAAGGACAAGTCAATTCTGTATTTTCAAAGGAACAAGGAGAAAGAAAACATACAGCTGTTCCTCTTTAAGACAGAAGTCACCTTTTCCCAACAATTATGTTAAAGATTGATTTATTGGCAGAGAGTGATAATGTATCTGGTAAAGGTTTCAGTAGTACATCACTTCTTTGTCAATGGACACCAAATCATTTAAGGTTACAAACATTTTACATTTGCAAAGCGCAGAACACAACAGTACCTTGAAAATAAGTAAAGGACATAAGATAAGTCATTTCATTTACTTACAGAATGATTTTTAAGTACCAGAAACTCACACTCAAATATTGCTAACTCTGGATAACCACTGAAATTATTCTAGATTGCAAGTATTTTAAAGCATTGTGAAATGTAACTATGTAATTTCAGTTGATTTTCTTTTTTCTCTCTATCACATGAAATCAAGCAGTTTAAGAATATCTAAGGAATACAGATAATATGGAAATTATGTCATCCTAGAAAAGCTACAATACATTTTGTTGCATCATCATGTTGCACTGATATTAGAGAATCATTAATTTCTACTGATTTTCTCCTAAATGATTTGGAAGTATCCTCACTGGGTTTTGCAAAGAAAATTGCATGGGCTAGTTCCATTCTTTCTACATACTGTGTTATCATATATTTTGAAGATATCAAAGAAATGAAAATCCACAGAACTAGAGTCAACATAAACAAGAAGATAATAAATGGCTAGAAAAAAATGATGACAAAACTAAAGAAACCAAATATTGTTAGAATCCCAGATGCCTGGAAGCCAAGAGACCCAGCTGTGTTACTGCTGAAATTTATATCTATGCTAATATCTAAAATCTTGCAAGAGATCGAGCAGAGAAATCCACACTAGTGATGATTACATCAAGAAAACACCTGCCCAAGCAACTGTTCTTTTATTCCTCATGATATGGGACCTGGATGTCAATTTAAGCTGATAAATCCTTATTAAAATGATAAGACTGTATTTTTGAAAATTGAAGATATATTATAACATTAAGTTACCACTGATTTTTTTCAAGCTTATGTGTCTAGATGAACATGTGTTAGTAACAAGGTTATTGCTTTCTAGAACCTGAAGGAATTTACATGTTGTAGACTTGTTAATTCATTGATCCAAGTGAGCATAGCTACCAAACTAGAATCACTATATTTCTTGATGTTCACAAAGGACGTATATTTAGCTCTTTAATGATTTATTCACGCTTAGCACAGAAATTTTTGTTCTATTTTCACAGATGTTGTACCAATATGTTCTTTTTCCTCAGCAGGTAGCTCCATATATTGTGTGTGTATATATACATATATATGTATATGTATGCATGCATATACATATATGTATATACATACATGTATGTGTACATATACATGCATAGGTATACATATATGTACATATATAGGCATACATACATGCGTGTATATATACATAATAAACATTTTTTCTCATTTGTTCCACATAAGTTGATCTGTTTTCTGATAAAATGATAAATAGTAGCTAATTCAAAGAGTATTTAGTATGAGTCTACAAACTTCACTAAATGCAGTTTACCCATCTGTGACCCAAAGTTTCTTCAAAGAGGTCTCCATATTTTTAACACATCTGGGGTTTAAGTAGAGGTGGAATCTGAATGTTCAATTGGTTGTGTTACTGTGTTAACATAGCACCCTGTGTTTGATCACAGTACAGGCTGCTATGCTGTGTTTTATGGCTTTGTCCAGATTATTTTTTCTTCTCTGAGACTGGTATTCATCCCTCTCGGTTTCTAGTTAATTCTGTCTATGGTATCTAACCAAACCATGGGAAATCCCCACAAATGAGAAAGTCAGATGAAACCACATGTTCCTCTTCGGAGAAACATCAGTTTTAAGCACCTGCCAGATGCAGCCATTCTAGAGTTAGTGACAGAAGACAATTCACACCCCTCATCTTTGTCACTCTTGTGCTTTCTATCTGCAGATAACAATGGTTAGATGAGAAGCAAGAATCAGGAAAGGAAAAGAACATATTAAGATTATTCTGAGTCCTGAACTGAATGTGTTTGGATATCAAAGGGAAGGCAAATAACATCCCCTTTCCTTTCCTTTTCTTTTCCCAAATTCACTTTCTGCCATGGTGTGTCTGTGACCCCTGACAGCCTTCCAGGTCACTTAGCTGCACTGTCATCCACATATATGTTGGGTTACTATTTTCTGAGTTCCTGTAATATTCTGAGTAAGCTCCCTTACATCCTGCTGACAATGTTCTCATTAATCATTCGTAAACAAACCCTCCTAATTTTTACTGTTGGGACCCTAACTGATACAATATCTTATTCTTGGTCTTTCTAAAATTAAACTCATTAATTTTCTCCCCAAATCTTTGCATTCTGTTCATTTCTACAACTTTGTTAATAAATTTTCTAGCTATGTTATCATGAAATCTCATAATAAAACCAGTAATTTAAGTCTGTTGAACATATATCCTTTTGTTTAATCTCATAAAACCACAAGCACCATTAATTCTATCGCACTCATGAAGAAATATACTTTACAACAATTGAGCATTTGGTCATCCAGAACACTATCTTAGCTTCAATGCATTTGGTCCCCACTTAACACAGGTAACTTCTCTTTTCTTATCTGCATGACTAGCTACTAATTCATTCCCATTCTATCTCTGCAGCGTTTCTTATCTATTTTATGTGATCCATTATTTCTAGCCCTACACTCTTTAAATAGGTTTCCCACCCAGTCTTGGTGCTACTTGCTCATACCAGTTATCAGTTGTAGAATAATTTTTCTTAGAGCTCCCTATTATGTACAAGCTCCCTATTATGTACCTCCTCAGCAACTTTTCATTTAATAACTGCATAGTCCACAATCATCTGGTTTTTAATAATCCTTCAAGATTTATAGTCTTTTATCTCTTAGTTACTCCTTGTATATCAGTTCACAGAAAGAACCACAATAAAATTGTATCTAATTTCCCCTACTGCTGTAATTTACATTTTTCCCTTTGAAAGGGGGAAAAATTCTGTAAGAAAGGATCAAAATTTTCTGATGGTGGATGCATGAGAGGGAATCATATACTTCCAAAATATTAACAATAATGTAAGTCCATGTAATTTCAGTTTTAAAAAAATCCAATTATATGCCACTATAGATTTGTTTTGCCAGAAAGAAATCACTTTGTTCTCTAAACTTTGATGGTACTTCCTCATTTTTCCACCCACATTATCATATTGTACTTCTTTGTTTTACTTCTATTTAAGTATTTTATACATCTACCAAATATTTCACACTCTTTATCGAACTGAGTATCTTATCCATGTACCACTTGTGTGGCCATTGAAACTTGAACAATTTAGGTTCAAAGAAGATGACACATAGTATAATTGTTTTTTTGTTTTTCTGTAGGTTGATCAACTCAGTATGTTAACTGGATTGTAACTTTGATACTTTTTAATCAGTGCTATTCACTGTACATTACTGAATTCTACTTTTCATCTTTTACTAACATCTTACATGAACTGTCTACATTTATAGCAATTTCTAGGAGCAAAAATAATCCAGAAAAATAATTTTTAAAGAACAGGGATTTTTACCTAAGAAATAGTACAAGTGTAAATACTTAAATTCATGCATTTATAGGTTTAAATATATACATAAACATATATATATAAAATACTCTAATATCCAGAATGTACCTTTTGTTTTGCAGCATGTAAAGTAATTATGCATCCAGGAAAAAAAATACTACACACTATAAATGGTTTTACATATTAATGCTATAAAAATCTATATCTAATGCTTTGGCAAAGATTAATAAAAATCACATTAATCACATGAGGAACTTCTTTCTCACAAGTATTTACATTTATTACGATGTAATGATTACTTTCAGTTAGCCAGGTATGTTTATATCCAAATACCAAATTTCCTACATTACAAATAAAAAAATAAAAAAATTAATTGTCACATGCACATGTCTTATTCCCTTTCTACTTACCTTAAAGATAATTTACAAATCCTATTTTCAGAGTCTAGCCATGTTACTAATGCTTATCAATTGTTGCTTAATGTTCCAAGTTACTTGAATTCTACCCTTTCAAACATAATCTATCTGTCCAGATAAGACTAACATAAAAGAACATAACTGCATTGGAGATATGTTGCTTTTTGTCTGCATAAACTCAGTTTAAGATAATTTCATTAGACTAATAACCTTTAGCTTTTAACTACATTTACCCTTGCTCTGCATTATTGTCTAATACTGTGCTAGAGATGGGAACCAACTTCCTTGGGCTCAAACATGATTTAAACATGGCCAGAATAAACACTCATTTGTTGCTATCGATGATATAAAGCTGCAGATAAACACAATTTGCTATACCCTTATTCAAAGTCTGACGTTATTCTTCCTCTTTCATTGTCATCTTTTAAAAAGAAATGGGTGTCCATAGAGTCTTGTGTGTGCCAGGTATTATGCTTGGGTTTTCACATACATTATTTTCTTCCAATTCATTTACAGAAAGGCATTCTGTGAGGTCTAGGAAAATTATGTTGTTCCCATGGTCTTGTAGGGAGGAAAATAGTGGGTTGTAATCCTCAAGTTCAGTCTTTTCCATGCTCCATGCAAAAAAGGTCCAGGGAACCTAATACGAAGGCCATGAAATTCAACACAGATTTGGACACATACAGTAATGGGCTAGTAAGAGATACCAAAATATTTTGGTTGGCAGTCTTCAGAGAACTTATGTTATAAGTATTTCTACCTTGACTCATTTCAAACTACCACCATGAGGTTACTGACTGTAGACTTGGGGCGCAGTGTGCATAGCTAGCACTTTTGAAATGTCCATAGTCAGTTCCTACACACTGTTGGCTGTTCCAAAGGCGGCAAACTATATCATTAAGGAAACCTAAATGGAAATGTTGTCTGCCACCCAACTGGTAACTACGGAAAGACAGAATTGATGTGGACATGGTGACTACTGTTCAAATACCATCTGGTTATTAACCATCAGACATGGACTTCCAGCAAAGCAATTCCTCCAAAATTAAACCTATTTTGGCTTAGTCCCTATTTTAACTACAAAACTATATTTTCACAGAAAATTGAGAACTTTATAAAGCAATCAGTCATTGTTTCAAAAAGGAAAAGATTCTGTGAGGCAAAGATACCACACAAGTGGATATCTATTGACAGAATATAAAACATTTCTTATAAACATAAAAATTAAGTTGTAGAAGAAATTATTATGGGTCTTCTGATTTTGCAACTTTGCATATAACTTCCTTTTCATAGCTACACCTATTCACAAACTATTTTTTTCTATCAAGAAATAACTGAGCAAAAAGCATGGTGGCACATGGCTATAATCTAAACACTGGGAAGTAAGAGGCCCGGGATCACTTGAGCTTGCGGGTTCGAGACTACCCCGGGCAACATAGCGAGACCTGGTCTTGAAAGAGCATCCAGGCATGGTAGTGGGTGCCTGTGGGAGGCTGAGGCTGGGGATCACTTGAGTCCTCAGGATTGGGACTACCCTGGGTAATATTGCAAGGCTTAGTCTCCAATCAATCAATCAATCAATCAATCAATCAATCAATCAGTGAGTGAGTGAGTGAGTGAGTGAGTGAGTGAGTGAGTGAGTGAGTGAGTGGGAGAGTGAGTGAGTGGGAGAGTGAGTGAGTGGGAGAGTGAGTGAGTGGGAGAGTGAGTGAGTGGGAGAGTGAGTGAGTGGGAGAGTGAGTGAG
>PVHY01013819.1:0-40242 GCA_004024945.1 Uropsilus gracilis
ATATGTCATGAGTATACGACTTTTGTAGGCATAGGAAAAATGTTAGAAGTACCTGAGGATATGCCTTCAAACATATGCTGTCATTAAAAAGACTGTCTAACAAATACGTAATTATTAGTAGATAATAAAATGCCTCTCTGTTAGCACTTATATTCTCAACCTGAATTTATTTAACTAGTGCTTAGTATCTGCAGTAAATATTCATCCAACAAACATTTGGGAAGTAGTCACATAGCAGGTACTATGTAAGGCACTAGGAAAGCAAAAGAAGAAAAGAGTCTCCTTTCCTTGAGATGAAACCTCTACTGCAGATACTCATAAACACAACTTAGTAAACCTTAGTGGTTTAATGTCCATTAATATTTTTTAAAAATTGTTGAAAACTGGTGCAATGTCCATCAATGTTTTTTAAAAATTGGTGAAATGATGAATTATTTTCATCATATAATTTTTCAAGTCAAGTGTTATTATATGTTCTTCTTATTTTCCATAAGGGAATTAGCCGATAGTCATCAACTGATATTTAATAAAAATTTCTGCTTTATACATATATATATATATATATATATATGTTTTGCCCTGAAAGACTGCTTGCTATCTCTTTGCTAGACATAAAATTGAAAGTACTTTAAAATACCATCCCCTGAAGTAACACACATTTGAAAAGGTATAAACCTATATACTTAAGATTATTTTGTGATATAAATCAACAGACACATCAATAAATATTACTTTACAAAAAATAAATGAAATACTATCTCACACCATTTATTCCTTACCTGAATTTTGAGATAGTAAGGCATGGAAGTGTAAACATGATATATAGGAAGCAGAGAATACAGAGAAAGGAATATATGAGAATGTCAGAAACTAATAAACATGCAGTTCATCTCCTGGATTATATGTTAGGAGTCAAATGATAATCACAAAATCAATCTATATCACATTTATGAATTCAATTTAAATAATGCAAATGAAAATACATTGTACTTCAAGATCTGTATTTCAAATCTGATTACAATTTCTCCATCTAGATATTTCACAAAAGGTTAAAAATATGCTCTTTGTATCTGTCCTTTCCTCACACAGCTACAATTTTTCACTCTAGCCATAGCATTGCAAAGACTTCTGAATCCTATATTACCTCTATTAGGGTAGGTTGGAGTAGATTTAGGTTCAACAGCTTAATATTTGCTAGTTTTTCCATTTACATATTTTAAATGCAGTTTTGACTTTTAATTCAAATAATGACTGTATTCACACTAAAAAGCAAAGATGAGGGATGCAATAATGTCCAAATGTTCTTCAGTTTGGGTCAGCTACAGAAAGGTGTACATCACAGCCAATTCATAGGATGAGTTATCGTTTAGGGAGCACTAGGTCCCTTACTCCTTCCCACGTGTGATGTTTCCTTGCTGTGAAGGTTGCTGAATGTAACTTTGGTTTTCTCTGTTTCTTCTTCTGCCTTTGGGAAAAGGGGGCTCACTTTTGAGCTTGTGCATTTTGGAAAACTGACATATCTAACTCCACCTTTTTGGCCTAAACTCCAGGCAGAAATCACAGAGCCATTCAGCTAAGAACAAGCAAGTACAGCAATTGTTGTCTGAGGCTGGAAGGGTAGATCCCCTCCACTCTGGGGTTTGGTTAGAGTTTATTTGGATTCCACATAAACTTTCCAAGGTGGCCTCTGTCATTAACATGGGTGTGATTTTGACCCCTACCTTTATTCTCATTTTACCTACTTGATTTGCTGAGCAAGAAATCAAGACACCAAATGTGAGACTGCTGAGCCCTCTGCGAAATAACACCTTTCTTCCCTTGCTGGGTTCAAAGCAGGTTGAAAACCCCATGGCAGGGAGAGAGCCAAGTGTATCATATACATGATCCTCATTTATTCCTCACAGTCACTGGAGATGGAATAATTACTCTCATTTTGGAGAGGAGATAACTCAGGTTTAGACATGTTCGCAAACTTGCCCACGGCTGTAGTGACAGAGTCGGGCTTTAAACCCAACTCACTCTGGAAACATCCATGCTGACAATGCTGCTCTAAGATTCCTCTGAAATTCCCATTAGAATAAAATTAGCTGAAACTCTAGTCAGAATCAAAGACTGAAGACACCCTTGCCTAGCCTGAGCCGGATGGCACAAGATAATAGATAGCATTATTAAAGAGCTCCCTTAGTAAGGAAGCAGGGATTCAAGAATGATTGACAACTTCTTTGATGATCGCAGTTAACAATTTGTCCTGCCTTTGGGGCAAAAGTCAGAAGTCTGCTGCTTTCTCTAGATTTAAAACCAACAAATTCAAAATGTCACCTATTTTGTCAGCCCTAGAGCACAGTTGAGTTAGAAGGCAGAATAAAATTACCAGCCTTGCATTTGAGCCAGGTGAGTAACAGTGCTTGAATCTGCACATGTTTTCATTTGTGAGCTCTTTTGTCTATTTTTATTAAAACATTTTCTAATCAAACAAAGAAATCTGACTTCAAAATAGAGTGACCTAATAACCTCACTGGTCTATTTTGTTCTTTGCCAGAAAGGTAAAACACTAACTTAGTGGCTTCGCCCTAAGCAAATAAAAACATGTTTGGTAAAGAATGAATGAATTTTAAATGCTTCAGGTCTCAAAGTAGGTTGATGACATTTTGTTTCTTTCCTTTCCTCTCCACCTGTCTATTTTATTTCAGCTACTTTAGAATGTACTTTTCTAAATTACAGTTTCTATATAAAGAAAAAATTAAAATGACTTCTCTCTCCTCCCACCACCATCATTTTTGGGTCACTTCTCAATAATTTTATGGTCATGGTAAACAAGAACAAATTTATGAAGTTATGAAGTTGATAGAGTTTAGGCCAAAATCACTCTCTAAGCTAAGCTGTGTTGAGGGAGGGCTGTTTTCTTAGAGCTGATTATCTTAACTTTGTGAATCTAGGGAAGTAAAGAGGTAAATGTGTGTGATTTACCTTAGACAGAGCATTAGATGATACTACTAATATTATACCTAATAGCAGGAGCTACTATTGAGAGATAAAAATATTTGATGATTTTTTTTTTAATTCACTGTCCTTGGACCCCAAAGCTTTTATTAACATATTTGGGTACTCGCTTATTTTTAATGGGTCAAATACAATGTTGAATAGCTTATTATTTCAGTTAATGTTTCATTTTTACTGAAGAATATATATTTTTTGTAGTGAGGCAACATTGACTTACAATGCTGTAAATGATTCTACCATATAAGATCTCACCTCTCAAGTGCACATTACCACATCACACCCACCATCAAGGTACCCATACGCCCCCATAGTCTACTGCTCCCTGTCCATTTTGCTCTCTCCCATCTCCCTCCTCCCCTGGTAAGTCAATTCTGCAGTTGGATTTCTAGAGTTTATTATTAGTTTGGTCTTATCTAATAATTTGTTTTATTTATCTATATTCCCTATATAAGCGACACTGTTCAGTTATTTGTCTTCTCAGTTTGGCATCTATTACTAAGTATAATCCCCTCCAGTTCCATGCAGGTCATCAAAAATGGCAAAGTTCCCTTTTTTTGAGAGCTAAGTAACATTCCGTTAATAATAATCCTATATAATTATATATAATGATATATAATATATATATCATTATATATAATAATATATAATATATTATTATATAATATATTACATATAGCATTATATATTACATAATATATTATATATATTATACAAATAATATATATTATATATCATGTATTAATTATAATATATTATATATTACATAATATACATTAATGCTATATTAATAATAATATAGTATATAGTATACAATATATAATATATAAAATAATATATAATATCATCATATATAATATATATTATTATGATATATACAACAGAATGTCATGTGTATATATATGTATATACAACATATATGTATATACAACAGAATGTATATGCAACAGTATGTACAATAGTATGTATATACAACAGAATGTTACACCACATCTTCCTAATCTACTCATCTGTTCTTTGGGTACTTGGGTTGTTTCCACAATCTGTTTACCACAAATAGTGTGATAACAAACATAGGAGGACCCTACTATTCCAGAAAAGTAAGAGAAAATAGGTATTTTTCTGAAAAGGTACAATGGCTAAGATAATACATTTTCATGAAATATAGACAGGCTATATGGGAAAGAAGAGAATAAAATCTATGATTTTAATTTATTATTTATGAAGCAGATTATTATAAGATCTAATCTACCATAAAGGTGTGAAGAAAATCAATCACACACCCTTTGACTTCCGCATATAACAAACAAACACTTAAATTTATGAGGTTTGTTGTTCATCTTTTTTTCAGTGACCAAAGTGGAATCTTTAAAAACACTTCTATCATGACAGCAAAGGGGTCTGTGCAAAATGGATAACTAATGCAAAGGTCTGTTGGCTACTTCATGGAAGAACACTTAAAAGAATATAAAATTGAAAGCTACATGCAGTCTTCATTCATAAAGAAGACATTTCCAAATATTCTTTTCCTTTGTGTCATAATGAGTGGTTTTCAGAGTTATGTTAACTAGCAGATATTGAAAGAATATGTACCCTTAGTCTATTTTTCAGTGTAAGATTTTGAATTAACAATGAATGAGAAAATAACTATTCTTCAAAAGAACTTATGCCATGCAGAAGGAATTTTGTAAATGGGCATTTGTAAATACATCTGCCCAAATTTGATTTTGTTTCTGAAAAAAAACTCTCCTATTTACAAACTTTAAAATGTGGAAAAAAGATGTTCTAATGTGTTAAAAATGGCCTTCCAAATTCAAATTTGTATTAAGCTTAGAATTACTTGCTAATAAAATAAGAATATAACACCTTCTGAGACACTGGGGAAAAAAAAAAGATTAACATTAAGATGGAAATCGAATGCCCAATTCAACAAAACCTCTACAAAATTAATGGATAGGATGTTGAAAAGATTATCATAATTTATGGTACCTTTCTCTCAGTTAAATCAGTATTACTTGACAAGGTTTTTATCACCAACATTAGCCAGCAGTAGTTGAAACTAAATAAAAGCAAATTTAGCCAATAACCACACTTTTAGGTTTTCTATTATCACAAAGAACCAAACCAAGATTTTTTTAAGTCAATTCACACTGTTATTCATTCATATTGCTAGCTAAATCAGTTATTTTGTATTTAATGGTGTGATAAAATGTTGATAATATTTTAGGAAAAGAAAAAAAAATGGGTCATGTACGGTAATGAATGAAATCAAATAGTATTCAAAATTATTTAAAACATTTTATTAACCTTCATGTAGTGTTTAGATATATAAATGCTAAATATATATGTACATATAGATATATTTGGTTATTGATGTGATATAAAATTGAACATGTTTGAGATTCACTAGAGCTTCTCACCCTTGACACCATTACCACTTAAGGATCCACAGTCTATTCTAGAACAGCTTTCCTGCATCTAGTAGGATGTTCATCTAGTAGGATGTTCTACCCTCCAGGATTAGTAGTGCCCATCCAACAGTTATATGTAAAATGTTTTCAGATATTGTCAAATATTCAGGGGTGGGGAGGACTGGGGGTAAAATCATCCCCCAAGGAAAACCGTGGGTCTATAGTATAAATTTTAAACTCCCTCAACCCAATTTTATAGTCTCATAATATCTGAACCACTCTATATTTTTAATCCTCTCAAAGCTATATTTCTAACTAATTATCTTTCCTTCCCATCTCTCATCAAAGAGTTACATGAATCCTGTCACTTGGTTTTTACTCCTATGTTCCTACTCATGGTTGTCATGATTATTCCCTCCTTAATGGCAATAGCATACATTCTTTAAGTTTTGTCTCAAATTATGCCTCTTTCAAAAGTTTTCCTTCAAATGATCTTGTTTGAAGAACCTACCCTCCAAGTACAAAACACTCTCTTGTGTATCTGTTTCTGTCCCTTGGTATTTTTCTTCTCAAACCTACACTAAATAGCTTATAAAAATTGTATACCATTTAAAATTATTTCCAACACAATTTTCTGATGTAAGCATTCACTGATGAAAGACACAAGACTAAGATTAAGACTTTGAAAAGAAAAATGGCACATCTGTATTTATATACTCAGAATATTTGCCAAATTTAAATGTGTAACTTAAGGAATACTATATGTATAGTGAAAACTATGAGGAAAAATACAAAAGCATTATGTTCATGTGTGTAAAGAAAATTCATAGGTAAACATATAACTCTTAGTAACAATTTCTTTTGGAAAAAGAAAAAGAGTGAAGGAATGGAAAACATCCTTTTAACTATCTTTATGCAGAGTTTCAATTTACTATCATAGATATGGAAAACTTAACTAGCAAAATATTTAAAAGTTACAAAATTTAGTGTAAACTTGGTTTATATGTTTTGTTTATTAGAAAGCTGTGTCCTTGCAGACTGAAAATTCCTAGAGGTATGAAGTCTAACCCTGACTTGGAGAATGAAATGGTAGCCATGTTTATGACTGTGACCTAGCAACCTATCTCTCCAAACTGTGTCTTGTTTGCTTGACAGAAGGAGTCTCTAAATCAGTACTGGTTAGTAGTTAGTCAATAGCGATACAGTCCTTGTATTATTATTTCTCTATAGATATACAGAAAGATAAATGAAATTATCACAGAGTAGCAATGCTGCTTCTCAGAAATAAGATTTGGAATTCTATATATGAATTATAAAGGTCGGTCAGGTTTCTTCTATTGTACTCATAAGAAGAAACTTAGGTCAATAAGATAGTTTGGAATAGCTAGTCTTCTTTATTCCTTGATCTGGATATCTCCCCAGATATGCTGGGTAAATTAATTTAACTAAAAGGGCATTAAGAACTCTCTGTTTTAAATTCTCTTTAAAGGAAAAAAAAAAAACTAACTCATAAGTATCTGCTTCAGGGAGCAGCTAGTTCCTAGCTTTTATTTATCCAAGCCGTGGCTAATTAAGTCAGTCAATGGTTCATTATCTTCCTCACAAACTGTTCAACTTCCTACTTCCTGTACTGGGGGGAGGGGAAGCTGCTTTTAAGGATTAATAATGGAAATGTTGAGTCACATGGCCCCAGAGAGCTGAAATGAAAATTTCAAGGCCTATGGGGGAAAATGAAAACTTTCTTTGTAAGACACACAGTATGAAAAGCCACTCAAAGATACCAAAATTGGGAGCAAGAACATTTTTGCTGATTTTTACAGCAAATTGCCACAGATAACATGGTAATTATGTATGTTGAAAATAGTCTAATTCTGAGTCACTCAGTAAGGATTGAAGAAAAATGTTGGAGAAAAATGACTATTTGAAAACCTCAAAGAAATTCTTTCAAAATCATACCAACTTTTTCTAGGAGAGCCCCTCTTTGTTGAAGTCCATTTGATTGAAAAGCTTATTTCTAAGCATCTGCCTTATTTCTTGGAGGAATCATGAATTTTTGACTCATTAAAAGATCACAAATACAAATAAATGAAGCTGTCTAATTCAAATAAAGTAGGCTATGAAATAAATCAGAAAGCAGCAGAGTCATTTAGAGGATATTGATAGACTTTCAGAAAAATATAACTGTGAGTAAGAGCATATGAACACATAAATGAGTGGCTGAGAAAACAAAATTTGGAAAACAGCAGCAGAGAAACAGTTACCAAGATTCCTCAAGAGTCTTTACATACACAGTTAAAGATCATCTTCCTAGGAAAGGAAAAGACCCTGATTCAAAAAACCTCCATTTACTCAGAGGTCTTCCATTTTCTTTTGACTCTGTCTCCTTTTAAGTAAAAAAACATGGCATTTCTTCTATAACAGGAGTAGCAATAAAACTCTATGTATCAGCTTCTATTTCCTTCCCCTCAGGAAAGAAGATCAATTTTTAAAATGGATGGAACACTTTTTTAGTGTTCAGCTATGAATTCTGAGAAAGCAAACTTGCACTCAGCAAGAAATCTTGACTCTCTTGACTATCTCTGAAAGAATTAGGAAATTTTTTTTGATTTCTTTATCTTCACTACAATAAACACTGGACTGGTGGAAGGGCAGAAAGGGCAGAATTTCTGTTGTTGACTATGTTATTTTTGTTTGTTTGTTTTAGAAAGACAAAAAGTAACCATTTGTGGAATGAATGGACAGGTACTTTGATACTGTAATTGTTATAGCCACTCCTGAAATGTTGTTGGCTAGATAGAAACCTGTTAACCTCAAAGATAAAACACTCAGGTTCAGAGTGGATACAATTATAATGTAGATTCTAGTTAAAAATAAATAAGTTTAAGATCTTCCAGACCATGTAAAAATGTATAACATTCTTGGAATGGTAAATTGTTATATAATCATACAGAGCTATTGGATTTGTTTGCTGGAATTTTGAAAAATAGTCCCAAAGTTCTCAGATTTCTCTTAGATCAATAAACATTAACATACAAGTAACCAATGTGTGTCAGATTATGTCAGGGTTAAAAAAGATGCAGTAAGATATATGTGTCAAGATATATAAGATATATATGTCAGGGAAATGACATATTTGTGTTATGTGGACTGGAAAGATTAAGTCTGAAATTTAAGAAGCAGATTACACTTCTTCCATGCACGGTGATATTGTTCTCCAAGGGAGCTCAGTTATGCTTCTAGAAATGTCAGGGGATTGAATTAGTACCAGTCATGTTATTTAGCAACATCTCCCATTCTTGCATAAACTCAATTAATTATGGCTGTAACTCACTTCTACAGAATACCTTCACAGAAGTATTTTGGTTCATGTTTAGTTGAAAACTGTGGATTATCGCCTGACCACATTGACAGGGAAAATTGATCATTTTACTTGGTAAGTTAATTTAGGGGCAGCAAAGATGATCATGTTTTATTTTTACTGCAGAAGTATATTAAAAAATATTAAGGAATGAATGAATCTAATTAATATAATTTAATGAAAAATGATAAGATGTTCTTTTTAAAATAACCAAAATGCCACTGTTTCATTTACAAAATTTTAACTAAAATATTATGGGAAATCTTAGAAGAAAAGATGGTTAATATCTTCAAAAGTAAGAAATCACAAGACGGGGATGGCGTGTACGCCTCAGGGTCTATTACAAGGGTGCTATCTCAAAGCTACCCTAAAGTGGTAACTCACTGAATTTCTAGGAACCTCAAAATAATTCCTAAGGGAACCTCACATGCGTGTCCCACATCGTTTACAACAACTTGTGAAAATGTAAGTGAAAACCTTAAATTATAAAAAAAATATATGATAATATTAATGGCATTTAATATTTTCTCTAAATTTTGATATTAACAATAGATTGAAAAAGGACTCCAAAGATAACCCATATCCCAATCCCCACAACATGTGGGCATACTGCTCTTTATATGGAAAGATGGATTTTGCATATGCATTAAAATTGAGAAGACTGAGATGAGGACAATACCTTGGATTATCCTTGTAGGCCCAGTGAAGTGGCACAGTGATCTAAGCATAGGGTGAGGCAATGTGCAAACAGAAGCAGCGTCAGGAGGATGTGATTGCTGGTTGCTGAGCTCTACATACCAAGAAATCTGGTTGATGGCTATAAGCTGACAAAGTGAAACAGACTCTTCATAAACCCCTGGCAGAAATAGTGATCTAGACAAAACCTTGGTTTCAGTCCAGAGAAATCCATCTTGAACTTCTAAACCCCAAAGCATGTGGTGATTTTTATTATTTTGAGTCACTAAGGTGGAGGTAGTTTTTACAGCAGCAATAGAAAACTGATACAGATATATTGTCTAGGAAAGTATTTATTCTAGCAGAGAATGTAGTGTCTCCAAAGGCCATTTCCTCCTGTGTCCACCTGTCAATAAAAGCACTTCATATGAAAAAATTTCCTTTGCAATTAGGGTGGCAGGTAAGAAAATTTTTCCTATGCAAGGTAATGGGATCAAGGTTATTCAGCTTCTGCTTAATATTCAGGATAAATATGGTCCTTGTCTTCATCTGTCTCACCTCACTGGCTGCCATTGCCACCAAATAAACACAAAACCTTCGATTCTGAGAACAGAATGGTGCTTACCAGAGAGGAAAAAGGTTGGTGTTGTAAAACATATATGTTTTACATTTATGTATGTAAAACATATATGTATGTAAAACATATAAAGGGGCTCCAATCACTTATCACATAAGGGAAATTAGACCATTGGTGGTACTCATGACACAGTAAGTAAAGATCTTGAAATATAAACTTGTTTCCCTGAAAGTTAACCAAAAGAAAACAAAGCAAACAAATAAAGAATAATAAAATCAAACACTTAAATGATAAGAACAAAATCAATGGTGGTTACCACAGGGGAAGGGACAAAGTGATTAATTGTAGGCAACTTCAAAACTAGTGACACTATTCTCTTTCTTAGATTGAGTGGCAAGTACTTTATCTGGTTGCTAGTTTTAATTCTTTACACACTTGACGAATGTTCTTTTTTAAATTTATTAAGTCAAGAGTTAATAGAGCATCAAATTTCTTTTTCGAAATCATCAGACTTAGTAGTTCCTTTCAAGTCTCCTTATTTATAAGGTCAACATAAATAATAAAATTATAGAATTAGTATTGGAACATACCTTACAGTTAACCTCATAAACCATGCAAAATGCTAGTGGTAAATATGCTTTTGCCCAATATAAAATCACCATTTCCACTCAATTATACCTATGTGTTCTTACTCTTATCTCTTTACATAAACCATGTCCTAGTCAAGATCTTCAACTCAGTTTGTGATGTTCCACACCAAACCACTAATTATTTGTTCATGGGAACTTTTTTCCTTATTAAATTGAAACATTCCTCTCTATCTAGATATCTCTGTAGATAGTTTTTCTAGAAAATTATTATAATTCTGGACCATGGCTGGTCAATACACATTCTGGACTCCAAATAAAGAGTTGCTTAAGCCCCAGATTTTTAAAAGAACAGTATTTTAACACTATATCAATGGAAAGCATTCTCTTCATGTTTTGATTACAAGAAGTCCAATTCTTTGGTGATCATTCATTGGACCAATGTTTGAAGAACCAGGAAAAACAAATTCAACCATAGATTACAGGACAAGGAAGTATCACTAAGAAGGAGACAAGCTTTTATGTTCTCTTCTAGGGGAGGACACGTCAAACTTTTTAAAAGAACAAGGGAAGACCAGTTGTCATTTTTAATTCACAGATTAGTCATACCTCATAGAAGTCAGGATCAAGTGTACTAGTGAAAGACAAAGGACTAAGGATGTGTACAAACCCATGTTCTTACATGTGAATGAGTCATATTTCATCATGCTGAGATATCACACATCTCACCTATCAGATATTCTTGTTCCTTTGCCATCTCTGAAATATCTATAAATCAGAACAATCACACTCCAAAACACAACAGGAATTTACTGATTACCTTGAATTATTCAGACAGATGATATATTTAACACAAGGTGATTTCATCAAAAAAAAAAAAAAAAAGACAAGAGGGTGTCCACAGAAACAATATTCTACTTTGCTGCCTTGATTTTTTACCTCTGAGCAAATGTCACATGACTTCTGTATTTTGCAACATTATTACAAGCAACATATAGGTCATTGAGTACTTTGCCCCTGCATTGGAAATTTAGGTAATAATCTTGTTTATAAATTTACATAATAATCACAAGCTTCAATATACTAGCAAATTAGTTTCAATTGAATACAGTGTGAGAGTTCATTGATGGAGAAAGTGTCTCTTCCTTTCAAATTTACTGAGTGACAGACTGTGCTGGGTATGTCATGTGGCTATAAGGGCAGCAGAGACATCCTAAATTCTTACTAGAATCTGAACTAATCAGGCACACTACATGCTTTAGATATGACTTCACACTTTTAAGGGAGAAGAAAGAAATAAAAGAACGGAGGTGGGGGGATGAAAAGATAACTAGAGTGTAAGATTCTTATTCGAGTTCAACATGCAAAATATAAGACAACTTATTATTTGTCTCATTCATCACTGAAGAAATGAATGATATAAATAAAAACAGTTCCTGAACTAAAGGAGCTAGTTAGGAAACCAGTCCATCAATCAGTAGTTGAAATCCCACAATAAAGTAATGATTTTTATACCCTACTAAACAAAGTACCTCCAAATTATCAAAGAACAATTTGTCCGGTGGAAATGCTTTTCAGAAGAGATGACATGGAACTGTGAAATTTCTCCAAAAAGCTTTTTGCCTGTTATTTTATTGCATATAATATGGAAGTAATACTTATATTTATAGTGTTCACATTTTTCACCACCTCACTGTCACCCAAATGTAATTATAACTCTATATGTAGCTTCAGAAATAAAAATATCTTAATCTCCATCCATTTCCTAGATCATGTCAGTTCCTTTTGCTTTACAGAATTTTTCAAAGTAATTTGTGCAGAACTGTGAGATTTCTGAAAAGTCTATAGATTTGCTAAAATCCGTTGCTCTTTAAAACCAAATGTAGCCTCCCTTCAGCAGAAGTTAACTATGGAAAGTTTTAAAATATTAATACCCTACTCCTTCAGATAAGAATATTGGTAATAGAATCACAGGCAGGCTCAATATAGCAGCAATTTAAAAAATCTAAATGTTATTATGAAACCTAGATTATATAAGCTTTGCTTTAAATACTGATGACATGCATGCTTCATTTAAGAATCTCGAGTTGTGGGTTTGTTTTTTTTTTCTGGAATTTCTACACACAGAGCCAAATGCATTTTAATTTGACAAGTGTTGACTGATTATTCACTGCAAGCATGGCACCCTAAGAGATAGAATCATTAACGAATGTGATTGCTTCTTGAAACATATACTACGCTCTCTAAAATAAGGAGATGGAACTGAGTGCATCGATGAAATTATGAAATAATGTCTATACAGTAGAAAGGAAGTAGATTTTATGTTCAACATGGAAGAAAATTGAAAGGTGTCACAGAGGAACAGATTTTAAGGCTGAATCCACAGGGAGTGAGAATGCTATTGTTTATCAGTTGCAAAGAATCACATCATCAAAGATCTTGAGTTAAGAAAGAACAGAATGTGCTTGGGAAGGCAAGAGTTCCACTTGCTGAGAGTATGCATCTGAGCAAAATTTCCCTCTCCCACAGCAAGTTTTTAGTAGATGTTTGAAGTTATGAAAGGTTATATTCAGACTCAGTTGGAAAAAAGTTCCGCAAGCAATTAATGGTAATGGCAATGAGTGAGGAGTGAAGGACTGTGCATGATCCATATATTTGATAATTAAATAAAAAGATATCTCTGACATAGTGAGAGGCTAGCAGACTAAAAAGCTCCAAATTTTAAGGGTTGTAATTCCAGGCCAAAGGGCTTGTTGCAACCATCTCCTTTTAAATTTTAATTTCAGAAATAACACAAAGCCAGCTATAAAGGACTTCTTCAAAATTTACAGTATGTATGGGAAAAAAAATAAAACCTCCTCCTCAATACTAAAGAAGGAATAAGTTGATTAAGAGTCACACAACTTTTATACATATATTTACAGGTGGGTGTAAAATATGTACTACACATAGACTGTTTCTTTATAAAGTTTCCCATTACACATACAGGCCCACAACTCATTTTTGTATATAGACTTCTTTCCATGAAAATGCTTACAGATCTAGCTCATTGTCTTCAACCGCAACTGAACATTTCATCGTAGGCACTGGTGTGCATTCGTGGTGCCAATTTTAATGCAAATATCCCAAATCTGAGTAGGTTCTTCATTAATGCTAGGGGTCAGAGAAGAATGTTGGAGCCCATTGGTGGGTTTTAAAGGCTTTAATGCTCTCAGAAAGCCAGATCCACGGGCACACCAAGCAGTCAACTGGGGCTCTTCACACTCTCTAACTTCTCTCTTTGGCATTGTCTCCGTGCTCTCCTTCCTCTTTTATCTCCTCCCCCAGGGCCGAGGCCCACTCACTGGGCCAAGCATGTGGGTGGGGCAATACCATAGATGTTGTTCATAGAGGCTAATAGTCAAAAAAGCCTGAGCAACACAGTTACCTTACAGATTCCTTATTGGACTATGTTTCAATAGTAAAATAAAATAAAATTTTAATCATCTATTAAACAAGCTGGCAGAGATATAGGATTGGCAGAACACTTGGGCTATTACCATGGTCTAAGCAAATTCTAATCATGAGAGTTTGAGTGAGAGATTCTTCCAATCATATCATTTTAAAATATGTAATTAACTGAGTTTATCAGGTGGACACAAGAAAGAATAATGAGGGGAAAGATCCAATGTGGATAACCAAGGACATCAGGAATCTGTCAGTGGGGAAAGGCAACAAGAAATCCAAAATAATTTCTTATAAAAACTATCATTCATTGTGCCATCAAGCACAATGTGCCATGGCCCTGGAACAAAGTCCCTCATCCGACAAATGGACACAGCCACAGAAAAAGAGACCAAAGGACCAATGAACCCAACATAAACCAAAAAAGAACAATGAGAGTGGAGACTGGGTGAACACAAAGGGGTGGGGGGTGGAGGAGGGAAGGCATGCCAGGAACTATTTACCTCATATACTTATGTAAGAATTTATAAGAATTTAGAAATAAAATTAAAAATTAAAAAAAAACACTATCATTCATTCTTTTGTCCAATGTCACCATCTTGTATCAAATGCCAAGTTGTATGAACTGGATTATAATAATATTCCTGCCTTTGTGTTGAATTGCCCTGCCGTCTATGCCACTCAATGCATCTCTGTCTGCATTGAACCAGCCCATCCTTGTTGCCAATTGTCATGTCAAGGAGCCTGTTCTTGATGCCAACAAGCATCAGGCAAGGCAAGCCAGGGCCAGGGTGAGGAGGGGTGTGGGGGATACTTGCTGGGAGGCAGGTGCATACCCCAACCCACCAGGAAGCCCCACACCCATTGTCTGGGCGCCATCTACCTGGTATTCGCTTGTGCTCTCCCATCATGTTCTGTGTCTCATGCTCATGCTCCCACTCCCATTTCTTCCCTCTCTCCTAGGCCCAGGTGTGCACACCCACACATGCCCACAGTCCCTGGGGTGGGATACAGAATCAGGAGGAGGAAGCAATACCCTAGATGCTGGGTATAGAGGATAAAGGAGGGGAAAACCTGACCAGTTCACTTACTCTACACGCTGAACTACCCCATTTCATCTAGTTCTGCCATCACTATCTCCACGGATGCTTTTGTTACTGTTCTCTAAGCACTGCTCTTCCCCTAATTTCCCCAACACTGCTGATGTCAAGATGGTTCATATGGCTGACCTTATTGACATAACATGCCTGACTTTAACATATGTTATGGTGCCACTTCTTGATTTTGTGACTTTGACGCAAGTATTTAACCATGCCCTAGAAGTCAACTTTCTTGGTTGTAGTTGGTGATCATAGTGTCTGTTTCATGCATCTGTTCCTTGGAAAGTACTATATGATGTTAATCACTCCGTATACAGGGCCGCACAAGCACTGACATGTTCTCAACCAGTCTCTAAACTATCTCTGCAGTCTTCCCAACATTTTTGCTCCTTTTTCTCTAGACTCTGTGGAGTCAGTCTCCTCAGTAAGGTCAAGCAAGTATTTCTCAGTATACCCAGAGAAGGAACCTTTCACAAAGTGTCACCTTGATACAGGAACTTAGCATACGCACGGATGCTGTGAACCTGGGTAAGTTTATTATCATGACTCCAGGAGTGCAGATTATTTCAAGTAAAGAGTAATGAAGTACCTAGAGGCTGAGGAAAAGCTTTTGCCTTAGGAAATCATTCTAAAAAGAAATTATTCACTCCACAAACTCACTAATAAATACTTTCTCTTTGACAATCTGAGGTTACCCCCTTCTTGCCTATCCTTTCTCTATCCTTGAAACCACAGGTTCTTAAACACAAGATAAAATATCCTTAGTCCATTCCATCATGTTTTTGAATTTATGACCAAGCAAATTCTCCATACATGCTATTAGGTTGATTTTTCCCCCTTGATATCTTCTCTGACGCTTCTTTCATTACTCATCCAGCCTGAGAAGAACTCAGAAGAGTGGCGAATATTACCCTAACAATTCCACAATTGTACACATAACCGCCTTAGCCTACATTGCTCTCTGAATCAGAATGCTTTTCCCTTACAGGCCTTTCTCCATACTTGTAAGTCTCCTCATTGCAGGTCCCAATCATATGAAAATATTACATGATTTTTTCCACCCAATAGAAATCTCTCGCCTTCCTCAATTATCAAAGCCCTTTATAGGTAGCTACCTTATAACACTTTGCTTTATCTTGAATTATATATATATATATATATTTATATTAACCATATATACATCATACGCATGTATACAGTTTCTATGCCTTATACACATGGGTCCTATTATTATAGGATTATACAGTCTTCATTTCTGGGCTCTGAGCTTCTCCATCTTTTATGAAATACAAAATATTTTTATACGAAACAGACACAACCAAAACGTGTTGATGTTTATGCTAGATAAATCAATTTATGTCTCCAAACTCCACATTGCTATCTGTGTTGGAAAATTGATCTGTGGACCTCATCAGCAAGTAATGGAGAGGAACAGACAAGATATGAGAGCAAGGACTGAGAAGGAAGTGGGGCTCTGATCTTCTCACCTCAGTCACCTACAGTTGAGTGCACACCTAATTTATGGCCATCACTCTGCTCCCGATGGCCTATGGGACAGAAGTTTTCTTTTTTCAAAACATAGTCATTGCTCTATTCTAGAGATTATTTAGAATAATCTATTGGATTCCAGAGATTATTAGCCCTAGTCTACTTGCATACGTAGCGTTTACATTTGTGAAGAGTGTCTTTATAATATTCCCCCTTGAATTATTCTACTCAGACTGTCATTTTTATTCTTGCTAAAAGTTTTTAAAGAAATTTTCTTATCTTTGTTTTCCCTTTGTCCTTCATATATGTGAGACCATCCAGTCTTTCCCTTTTGCTTTCTGACTTATATCTGCTAGCTTGATTCCTTCTAGCTTCATCCATATTGCTGCAAACGACATGTATATCTTTTTTGATTGATGAATAGTAGTTTGTGTACTAATTTTTAGCAAAATTGAAGCACAGAGCAAAAAGGGGGAGGAGGGGTAATTGGAGTTGGGTGGAGCACAAAAGACTAAGATGGTGGTTCACAGGTGATAAGGTAGTTGAAGAACCTGGGGTAGATAAGGATGTAAAATAAAATAAATAACATTAAAAAATTACTCTGATTCAAAAAAAAAGGTTCATAGAGAACTTTTAGCTTAAGGAAGAGAGGATTTGATAAAGTAACTCATCCCTTAAAAGTTCTATCTTATCCATCAAGAAAAAAAGTCTTAGACTGCAGAAGTTAACATTGTGACTGAAGGAAGAATGAAACTGAAAAAGAATTAAAACAACTGTTGAAGAAAATGCTTCAGGAAGCTAACGATGAATAAAAGGATAAAAGAACAGCATGGAGGATCTAATTGCACTGAACTCAATTGGCAAGCTCGCCTGAATTTCTCCAACAGTGCTTAGTGGAAAAAGATTGAGAGAGTTGTTAAAGCAAACAAAGCAAAACAAAACCAGAGTGATAGTTTACCTAAATGAGAATGATGGGGCATGTGAACATCAGGGTACCCAAAGGAACTAGGAAAGACCCTCATCAACAACCTAGATGGAAGTCTGAAGGCAGACAGGAGAGGCTAAGAAGAGGGCAGTCTGCCATCTTCCACTTCCAGCCCAATTGCAGGAAACACACGGACTCATTTTGCAACATGAATGATAACCAAAGCACATTAACTGCATTCTTTAAAACTTTTATGTGCCAACATTAGGCTGTTTATAGTTACATGACTTTTTTAGATACTCTGATGGCGAGCATATTCTTGTTATTATTCAAAATTTCTTTTTTTTCCCTTTAAAATTCTGATTTTACCAAGGTAATGCTTCATTTTCTAGACTTTAAACCTTTAAAACATCCTTTTCATTACCCTCTCATTTTTACCTTGCTTCCCAGGGTTTGTAATTCTAACAAATGAAGAACAACTAGATTTCAACATATTAAAAAAGGCATCATTTTTTTTCTCTAAAACTTATGACTGCAGCATTCAAGGAAGATTTCTGCTCTCCCTGGGGCTTCTGAAAATAGGCGCGTGTAAATTGGTTTCGCCTCTGAACATCTCATTTTTGTCTGCTCTTTTCCTACTAAGACAAATACATATTAATTACCTATCAAATACATGGATTCATTAAACACTAAACATTTCTATATATGTACCATATATATTTGAGAATTAAAAAGGCATTTTTACTCTTAAGAAACGTCAATAAATTAGTATTTTTTTGAGAGAAAATATGATTCTTTCTAGCCTCTTAATCCCAACTGGTTTTAAGCAGAATTTCAACTTTAGATACTGTTAAGTATCTTTTTTTTTTTTGGCTAGGCCTCCAAATTAAATCTTAATTATGGTTCAGTTCTCTCAGAAATGAATCTTTAACCAGTAATTCAGGAATCACACTTCAGTACTACTTAGGTAAACTGCCTAATAGACCCTTGCTAGCCCTAATGAAATGCAACCTGAAGTTAGGCAAGCTACGTTTATGCTTAGTGTAACTTCTTTGTTTCTGTTCACTTCTGCTTATAAAGGTCTTTTGTTTTATATGTTTCAGAGCTCCTTGCTAGCTCCTAACTAGGATGCTCCTCCATTCAAAGTGATTTTTGCTTCAATAAACTCTTAAAAATTTAATATGCTGTTGTTTATTTTTTTATTGCAACTATTAACATTATCACCTTTATTTATAATTTTTTGAGGTAGTGTTGGTTTATATCGTTGTATTTTGGGGGCATGGGACCAGTAGTTACTGTTGGTGACTATTACTGTCAACTATTACTAATATAGTTTAAACAAAATTAAACCATTTAACACGAGACACATGTAGTAAATATTTACATATTATTCCACATCAACTATCTGGTGTATTTTCTCTTCTATAAAGAAAAGGAATGTGCAAAAATTATTGTCTAGAACATTTTTTAATTTAATTTTTTAGATTGTATGTAGGGGTGTGTGTATGTCAATATCTACATCTATATATTACATCATTGTATACCCTGAGGTCAAAGCATTCTTTTTATGAATAATGAATAGATAATTTAATAAGGGGACACGATTTGGCAATTGATTTTATTCATGTTGAAATATACTCAAATAGTGATCCAGAATGATCTCCATATGGACAAACTGAGGAAGAGTAAAATGGCAACAATGTCACTGTGAGATCTGCTGAGGCTTCCAAGTCTGACTGTAAGATACCCAGCCAGGTTGCTTCAACTCTTACATAATGTATCGCTGCTGTGGAAGAACCCTACATCTAAAAACAATGAGTCATCAGTTTAATTTTCTATATTTTTTGGAGAGTATCCAGCAGTGCGTGACTTCAAAAGAAAAAATATATGGGCGCACATACACACACATCTTATTCTGTCTCTTGAGTGATACTTAGAAAACGTTGGAAGTAGGATATAAAATCAGATCCAGGGTTGAGGTGATGGTGAAGATTTGGACTTTCTGACAACCAAGCTGAAAATTGGCTTAAACCTTCAAACCCCTTAGCTCAGATATGATAAGAAATATGCCTATTTCACACAGTAATATGACTTGAATTAATTCTTTCCTACTGCTGTTTCTCCCACAGGCAATTGCCATCCCTTTGACCCAACTGCACAAACATAGCAAACTCATGAGGTCTTTATAGGCTCTTGGTTGTAAAAAAAAAAAAAAAAAAGAAAAGAAAAGAAAAGCACAGCAATAAAAATCAAAGTGAATTTTAGAAGCAGGATGTGAAAAACTAGCCACATGTTGAAAGGTGCTTGCCTTTTGCAATTCAAAACCTTCTCTTCTAAGGGGAAAAAAAAATGAGACTCAAGAAAGGATTGGATTTCCATTTATGTCTCATGATGACTGGGAGTTCTGTGTGGCCCTAATATTTACTGCTTTGTAATATGAGTGTATGGAAAAATGTACACATAAGCACACTAACCCTTAACTCAAGTTCCCATCCACCATAGTCCAGGCCTATTTAGTGTGGTCTGTTATTGACATAAAAATTGAAAACCATAGGATTGAACAATTATAGCTAATGATTATATAGTTTCAAAGCTGGTACAGTAAGATACATCAGAGTGTTGGTTTATATGCATGTGCACAGAAAAACAGTGCTCATACATGTGCAGAGGTCAATAGTTCAAATGAGCCAGGCTGAGAGGAGGGGGAAGAAAAGATTATTGCACCATGGTTTTCCCCTGAAGTTCTTTTCTACTTCTTACTAAGCATAATAATACTTCTTACTAAGCATAATAATAGCTTGTTAACCTGCTTTTCTGACTCTGAGCTTCTTAAGTTATAAACTAGGAGGGAGGGGAGGAGGGAGGCAAAGAAGGAGGGAAATATATCACAAATTTATTGAACAAATTTGGCATTTTGATGGTCATCAGGACAAGACTATCTGCTCCTCATGAAAGAGCACTGGGAGAATATGACTTGTTCAAATTCATAGTAAGAAATAATTATCACCAATTTGAAGAAAACTTGACTCCATGAACATCAAAACAGGAAGATAATTGTGTAAAGAAAAATCTGACAGCCTGAGGTTTACTGAAGAAAATGCCTTCCATTGTACCAATATCTGCCCACTAGAATTATTTTAAAAAACCAGTTTTTTGCTGTAAATTCTGTTGACAAGGGCAAGAAGCTATTTTTAATTTGTCTAAGCTCAGTTTTATCCTTTTTGTTTTAATTGCCTGGGAATCAACTATCATTTTATTCCTGGGTTCATCCCATTAATTATAGCCTAGACGCACACATGGGGACTTAATTCAGGGAAAGCTAAGCTAACTTCCTATCTAGCTCTCAACTTCATCATTCTAATTTCCTCAGTGAAGGAGGAACTAAAAGGACAATTGTTTTCTCTTCATTTACATAATTCATTCCCATAAATCCTCTTCATATTTCTTAAATGATTCCATAAATTATATATAGCTTCTAAATTGGTTTATAATTTACCTTGTTCTTGCATATAAAACCATTTCCTCCAGATCTTTAAAAGTGATGTGTGCTGAACTAGTTGTAAAAGAATTTGAGAAGCCTGGGGGTGTGGGTATGACAAGTGTTGATGTTTTTTCAAATCACCTGTGCCTTGCCTGGGATGAGAGAAAAAGTAAAGCATAATGTAAAACATGAACAAAGAGAGATTAGAGAGGGGAGAGAAAGAGAGAGAAAGGTCTGAAGAACTATTCTTCCACATACTCATTCCTGTGTTCATCAGGATGATTTGTAGTAGTAACCACGGGATGGAAACAACCTATGTGACTCTGACAGATGATTATATAACAAAGATGTGGCAGATACATACAAAAGACTATGACTCAGCTATAAAAAATATGAAATCCTTTAACTTGCAACAAAATGAATGGACTTAGAGGGGGTTTTGCCTAGTAAAATAGGACAGTTGGAGAAAGACAAACACCAATGATTTCACTCATACATGGTAAAGAAATAAAACAAATGAATGAATTAAATAAATAAACTTTTAGGCTCCAAGACCAAGTTAGTGTTTATCAGAAGGAAAAGGGGGGATAGAGGTGGGCCAATCAGACCAAAGGGGTCGATTCTATCTTGATAGAATCTGGACTTGATAGAACTGGACTTCCAGGGTTCCATGTAATATAATACATACACACACTTGTTTATAAGAATGCACATGTCAAACATATATTGTTAAAATGCCAGGTTACTCAATAAAATTTCTACACACACACACACACATGCACACACATACAAGTTCACACACTACAAATACTCATCCACACAACTCACAATTCCTCTTGGTAACAATCCCCACACCTCACTTTCTTTCCATTATAAATCTGTGAATTCCACTGTCATTTTGCCTATGAGGCATATGTTGAATCTGAAAATTGTGACTGCTTAACCTCTTTTCTACAACTCTCAAAAGAAATTTTGAAATTCATTATATTTCCTTTAAAAGGATGTGAGTATTACCAAGATGTGCCTGTATACAAATGACTGTAAACATTTCTTGATTTTTAAGAATAACATTTCTACATAAGAGAGATCATGTTGTCTCCTTTTCTGTAGGATTTCCTAAACATTCTAGACTGACGTATTTAAAATTAGTAAAATTAGTAAATACTACATATTTTTAAAGTATAAAATGAGTGTCATCTAATTTTACCAAAGACTGTACATTAAACACATTGCTAAATGTAATTAATATTTGCAACATCCCCACAGTTGATCTGGCATACGGCTTCTATTAATGATAGTTTATATTATGTCAATAAACAATGAAATTATTTTGGTAGAAAAGTTGGCATTTATATTTCTAGTAAGCAAGGCTCAATTTCATACCTTATCATAATTTTTGAAAATGAATAAAAAAAATGATTTGGATTTCATTTTAGAAGGATAACTTTTACCCTTTCAAACAGAGTAGTTTCAATGGTTAACAAATACATATATTTTTAAAAATATGTTTGTTCAAAGCTGCCCTTATAATGCTCAATTATTGTCCGTATATAATTCTCTTTATAATAGCACACAGGCCATCATTTTATTTCAAAGACAAAATTTTGTCATAGACAAATTTACTAGATTACAAGTCTTCTCACTATTCGAAATTAATTAAAAATAATCCCATATTAAAATATTAGCTAAGTAAAACCATAGTTTAATAATTTTGATATGATAACATCTGAAAAATATTTTGGTTTCAATGACATGGTATATATTCTATTATAAGGCAACTTTTCCTTCAATTTCATGCACTTCTGTATTTTTTAATCTGTCAAAGTAATTTCAATTCTGTAAATTTTCAGCATAAAAATAGTAGGAGTGTTTTTGTAAGCATTTATGAAAATTTTAGACAGCAATTTTGTGAAAATTTGAATTCAGATACCATACAACCAGCAATGAGATCTTTAAGGTAGACATTTGTCACATATTAGACATCAGCTTTGTTTCCAGAGTTGAAAATACCTAGGTTTGTATGATACTTACTGCAGGCAGATACTGTGGGGTTTTTAAAAATTCTCATGCTTTTCAGTTGCCTTTTTGTATGGCTTTCAGTTGCCTTTTGACAAGAAAGTCAAAAATTTTCCCAATTCTCTTGTCACACTCCAAATAGGACTTCTGTTTATATTTAGATGTACTAAACTAAGATTTGGAATGGAATTTAGAACTGAACTACTTGAAATAAAAGAGAAGTCAAGTGCTTTTCAGGCGCAGATCATGCAGAGGTCAGAGTAATATTACCTGTGACCTCCTGTGTGGCAGGTGAGCCCTCCTTGATAAGCAGCCACTGACCCAGTTGTTTAATTTATAGTTTCACTATAAACACAGGCTCAGGATATCTTGGTCCACCTAAGACCTACCAAGAGAATTGGGGGTGGAGCTGCAAAATGAGAATTGGGGGTGGAGCTGCAAAATGAGAATTGGGGGTGGAGCTGCAAAATGAGTTGGGTTGTAACTCCCAGGTCTAACCAAGGTTACCAAGGTAACCTGTTAGAACAGATGAAAGAACTAGCACAAATGAAGCAACTTGCCCTAGGTCACATTGTATGAAATCTTAGCATTGTATGAGACATTCAAATTCATGTGACTCAGACTGATGTTCTGAGTCAGGCGGAACCAGTCGATCAACACTACGTGGTAAAGTACTAAAGAAATTCTGCATTTGGTTGCTAAATAGCTAGTGAATCTTTCTGGCTCGCAATCCTTCTCTTAGGATCCTGTAGAATCCCTCCCTTAGAATCCCTTTCTCACCACCTCGAAGCTAACAGCCACTGCCTGGCAAAGCAGCAGATACTTCTATTTCAGCCATGCCCTTTCTTATTACATGACTTGTGCTATCTAACTGCTCACTATTTTTTATCTTCACTTGAGGCGGGTGCTCACTACCACACCAGATTACATCTTTGCTTAGTAAATACTTTATTGAGTTTAGCAGAATACTGAAATTTCCAACTGGAGTAACACAGTTTATATTTCTTTTTAGAACAATAATGTCATTACCGTTTATGGAGGAGAGAGGCAATGTCAGAAATTCAGCAAACCTTTATTATCAGAGGGAGCTCTTAAAAAGAAGTCGATTTATAAAAGTTTATTTTTGACAGGTGGTAACAGGTGGTAGCAGCCTTTCCAACGCTGGCGAAAAGCTTAACAACCTGAGAAATGAATCTGAGAAGATGAACAGCATCTATCTTCAGTGCTAAGAACAGATACAGAGCTTAGTCTTGAATACATAAGATTTGATAATTTTCACATTTATAATTCATAGCAGAAGTTATCCTTCAGTAAGAAGCCAAGAGAAAATAAGTCAAAGAGCCATTAGGCTACACAATACTATGCACTGGAGTTGTTTTACTTCAGGAAACACATGGTATTAAGACAAAATTCTTTACATTTATACCTTTTGGCATCTGGATCTGAGAGCTGCATTTAGCAAAAAACATACAGAAAAATAGCCTGTCCATTATTCCTTGTTATCATAAATTACTCTCAAATTCTCAAAATGCAAAATCCCCAGACTTTCTTGACCCTTGATCAATAATGAGTGAGTCATTACACAAATACTGCTGGGATGATCAGCCGTTATCCGAGAAATGGAAGATAGATTTTCTTATCTTTCCTGGCACCTAATTCTGCTGTAAAATAAATGTGTCATAATTTATTTAAAGTTCAGGGAAAGGAGAAAGTCCAAATGCTCCTGAAAGACTGGGGTACTTTCCTCATGGAAAAATTATAAGTGCCAGATAACTGCTGTTACTGAATTTAAAGTATAAAATAGAATACTAACCATAAGAGCATAATGGGAGAGAGTAGAATTTGGAGAAGCCACAGGCATCTCAACACACACACACACACACGCACATTTCCATCATTAGACCTCAAAAATTTATGGTGAGAATACAAGTAAGAGTCAGAACAAGAAATGTGGTTTTTCTAAGTCATTAAAACAGTTGAAAAATAATACTTGATATTCAGGTAAGCATGGTAAAATGAAAACAACCATCTATTTCACTCTGTGATGAAACTCCACAAATAGCAGCGCATATCAGTATAAATAAAAGATTTTAAAACCTGGGTGTGACCCAAATAACAAAAAAAAAAAAAAAAAGAAAGAAAGAAAAGGAGCAGAGCAACAGGAAAAAAGTTGGCCATTAGAACAATAATAACCAATTTCTCAGAGTGACAAAGCCTAACACTAATCACTAAATTTACCATTTACCAAAGAATTAATGAGTACCTACTATGTTCACGCTACTCTGTTCTATAGAGAAGCAAAAGAGCAGGGAACATAAAAGGGAAAATTGTGCCCTCATGGAAATTTAAAAAAGTTACCAAGGAAAAAGCTGATTTATGTCACAAAACATCAAAGGCTAAAGGAAAATGAAGGGCATAGTTAACTCTGCTGTTCTATAAATGAGAAAGGTGATAAAAATAACCAGAGAGGGTAAAAGTCAGCCTGTACTGAACTGCTCAGCCGTCTACACCATGGTGTGCCTTCTCTGTGTTGAACCAACCCATCCTTATTACCAATTGTAATGCAACCAACCGTGTCACCAGTTGTAAGGGAAGAATCGGGCTTACTGATCTGTGTAGGTTCTTGACTGTTTCTTTATTGGCTGGTGATTCTAGTAGTTACAGACACACCAGACAGGGCAAAGGACTGGGGAGCTGGGAGGACAGGCAAGTCCTTCAGTGGCCCCAGGAATCTGCACACTAATACTCTGGGCTCTTTCTCTTTCATACTAGTGCACATGCTTTCTGGTGCTCTTTCTAGTATGTTCTCCTGGTGCACATGCTTTCTGGTGCTCTTTCTAGTATGTTCTCCTATCACATGCTCTTGCTTATGCTCTCTCTCGTTCTCTTTCTCATGTGTGCTCTCTGTGCCCCTTTATGCCCTCACCCCTAGGCCCAGGTGTGTACACTTACACATGCGCACACACTCTGGGCCCCCACAATCATGGGGACAATGCAGTATCCCAGGTGCTGTTTATACAGGCTAATGAAGGAAAAAGCTTGACTGATCCACTAAACCTATAAGGTCCATTTGGGGGACAATTCAGATATTAGATCCCTTTTCTTACTCAACATAATTAGCATTCTATACTGCACCATTCTTCCAAAAATTGGAAATAATACTCTCTCATTTGAATACAGGAGGCATATGAGGTGGGGCCTTCTTGGGAATGTAATTCCATTTCACCAAAGTTGACACAGTGTGAAACAGTAGAGATTTGGGACTCAGAATGAAAGGGATTCAAGAAAGGCAAGAGGCAAATACTTTGGTAATAAAGGGATACTCAAGGAAAAAATAACTAAGCAAAATGCCTGGAAATAAATCAGTCTGGATTGGATCAAGAGGAGAGAGGGCACCAAGACATATTGGCTTCAGGAAAAAAGTGAACTAATAAACTAACTGAGGCACTTAATTGTAGTAAGGTGTCTTTCAGTTCTTACTGGAGAGCAATTATAACTACAGGGGGAAAAAATGA
This sequence comes from Uropsilus gracilis, assembly GCA_004024945.1. Taxonomy (NCBI): domain Eukaryota; kingdom Metazoa; phylum Chordata; class Mammalia; order Eulipotyphla; family Talpidae; genus Uropsilus; species Uropsilus gracilis. The sequence continues at coordinate 26,575 of PVHY01013819.1, forward strand.
AAGGTGTACAAGAAACAAGGTAATCATCACATTCTATGTTACTCAGTTGTTAATGATATTTGCAGCATTGCAATCACTGAGAAAACAATTCAACAAAAACTAAGAAGAAATATAGAGAGAGTGACATAAAGGTAGAATGAGAACACTGAAGATACCTTACTCACAGCAGTGACTCAATATAATGTGTAAGTTTTTGAATTAGCAGGCTTTATTTTTTAGAATAGTTTCATATTGACAAAAATTTTGTTTGTAGTACAAAATTCTCAAGTAACCTCTCCCAAACACATGTAGTTTTTCCCATTATTTTGATTAGCATGCTTGTTATAATTAATTATTAAAAAATGGTATGCCATTAACTTAAGGTCATAGTTTACAGGCTAGAATGCAGAATGTCTTTGTTCTGCCATTCTACTAGCTTAACAGCCCTAATCAGAACAGTTTTAACCTAAATTTCCCCTGTATCTCATTTACTCATTCCCCCACTTTCCCTATGCCTCAGGGAACCACTTATCTTTGCACTGCACCCAATTCTTTTTCAGAAAAATTAGTCATAGAGTAGGCAGTCTTTTCAGATTGACCGTCATCACTTAGTAATAAATAGTGATCATTTCTCCATGTCTCTACATTGCTTAATGGTTCATTACTTTCTATCAGTAGATAGGATCTCATCGTATGCATGAACCATAGTTTTTCATCTAACCACCACTGAATTACATCTTTGTGGCTTCCAGTTTTTGCTAACTCTAAATGAATTTCTATTAACATTTATGTATATGTTCTAAAGTGGACATAACTTTTCAGTATGTGAATTTGAATCAGCATAATTGCTGGTATCACATTTAGTTTTATAATAAACTGCAAAGTGGCTTCCAAAGTGACCACCAGCAAGGACCATTAGTATCTTACCAACAATGAACAAAACCTCTTGTTCTGCGTCCTTAATACCATTTGCTGCCGTTAGATATTGGATTTGAAGCACTCTACTAAATATGCAATCGCATCTATTTACATGTTAAATTTCCAATTCCCTTATGATGAACCCAGCTGATTCCAATCAGAATCCACCAATATATGAGCCAAATTTGACCTGATCTACAGATAGAGGAGCAAGGGAATAAAGTCTCTTGTGATAAACTACTGAGATTTAAGGATTGTTTGCTAGATAACATTTTTGCAATTAGAACTATGTGTTCAGAAAATGTAGTAAAAACAAAATTTAAAAAAAAATCAAATTTCCAAATATACCAAATTCCTTAGACTTTAAACCACTTCCCCAAGAGGCAGCACCATGTGGAAGAGAGGGGCTTCCAGTATCTGGGAGACCTAGTTACAGACTGAAATTACCAAGTCTATATTGCCTCAGTTGTCATATCTAAGAAGTAGGCAGATGAACTGGCTAGATTGGCAACTAAATATGTAGAGAGTTTACAGCACATAGGCATTTAACAAATGGTGGTGGTTATTATATTGTCACTAGATCATGTATTAAACAAGCCAATGAAAACACAATCATTTTTTTATAAAGGCACCTTAAGAGCAGAGCTGTCTGATATTTACTTCTATTTTATGCCCATTCTTGCCCAAGCAAAGGAGATTGACATGATTTCTATGTCTAAGGCACAAATATGACACTAGATGCAAGGGGAAACCCCATAATATGCCCCAATAGCTCAAGAATCTTGTCTTTTTCCTTCATCTTCAGAGTGTAATGCTGACCGAATAAAGGTTAAATGATGATCCCACAGAGGCTATTTGAAAACAAACATTGAACTTTCCATTTCCTTGTTGTTTAAGATTCTGAAGACGCCTGACATTTCTTGTCAAAAATGTTCTCATCTAATATGCACCACTAAATCTGCACAGTGTCCTACATTTGAACTCATCTTCCACAACACAAAATCTGTTGACAGATGTCTTTTTTTTTTTTTTTCTACAGCCTTCATGATACGATGACTCATTCCCTCGTGGGTGGTAGGTAATGCTGCCCTTGGTCACTAAGTGAATGATTTGGAAAGCCTCCATGACTGAACATATTTGAGCTAAATGATGCAGTGGGAAAGATGGGGTCATGGAAAGAGCATCGCAATGCAGATTAGCAAATGGTGCGTGGCAGACATGGGGGCAAGGTGCAGATGGAGGGGCTGTAACACTGTCTCAGGTAGTGCCACAGTCAGACAAGCCGAAATCCACACAGGTTTCTCCTAGATGTTGGAAACAGTGTCAGTGTTCTCAAAAATACAGATGGTGCTTCAATACACATCATAGCCTTCACTCTCACCATCTGGATGGAAAAGAAGCTTTTCTTGCTTGGATTCCCTAATTGGTGACCATATTTTACTGCACGGGTAGCAATTAGGAGGATAATTTCTCAACTGTGTTTTTTCAAGTGATGGCCTCAGTGTTCTTATTTTCTTCCTCTGTATGGGTTCTTCTAATCCTCTCTCTGATAAGCCTCCCTGCTCCATGCTGATTACAAGACATGATTCCCAAATAATTCTACTCTGCCCCTCATTCGTTATATATGAGCCAACTGGTAAAGGTGCACTTTGACCAGCACTAATTCTCTAGGAAAAGAGGGCATGCTCATAAATAACTTGGTTCTGTCAAAAAAAAATAGAAGGAACAGCTGATGTGGACTTTCTGCATCTATGTTGTGTGACTGGAAAGGGAGACACCATTTGTTTGTGAGTTGCAGGGAAGACAGCCCAAAGCAATCACGAAACAGCATATCCCAAGCTTGGAGATACTGATTTGTGTTTTGCTCTCCTGAGCATTTTAAGAGAGCAGCCTCCCCTCTAAACATCTTTGCTTCAGGGGAGCTTTGTACAACCGGTGCCTATCGACACGCTTGTTTTCAACTGCTGAGTTTCTGCAAAAATTGCTCCTGAGCAATTTAAAGGACACAGGAAATAAAAGTATGTACAGCCCATTGAAATTGCAACCCCTTCCCCCCAAAGAAACAATGATGAAAGTCCTTTTCATCTCTGTGAATATGACTTAACTTAGAAATAGGATCTTTACAGTAAAGGCAAGTGAAGAAAGATAAGGTCATACTGGAATAGGATGAATCTACATTCAGTGACTGGTGTCCTTGACAGAAAACCAGCTGAAGACACAGGAACAGAGAGACACACTGGGAGAACATGGCCCCTCATGAAGGAGGAATGTAAGCTTCTAGTGATCGCACTGCACCACGGCCAGCAACCACCGGGGTGAGGAGTCACAGAACAGCTTCTCCTGTAACAACTGCTGAAGGAACTAACCTTGCCATCACCTTGGTTATATATTTCTAGCATCCAGAACTGTGAGAGAAGAAAATCTTGTTGTTTTAAGTCACCCAAATTGTGACACCTCTGGGAAACTAACACAAAAATAAAGTTCCTTTGGGGCAAAGAGATATTCTCCTGGGGCTACATCGAGATCGTGATTGAGACAGGAAAGAAAATTAAGAACAGAAGCTCCAAATAGCTCCACCACTTATTTAATTCTATGATAATGGATGTTACATAATATCTCTTAGATGCATTTTCTTCCTTCACAAAAAGGAAGGTGATAGAGTTGTAATAGTGCTGAATTTATGATAACTGATTTTATAGCCAATATTATCATTGTAAGGTACTGGTTCTTGATGTCATGAGTAGACTTTAGGAATAGGGCCCCAGTCAACTGTGGTAACCACCATGAGAAGGTATGCTGAAACCGTGAACACAGCCTGAACCCAGTTAAGCAATGGCACGATATGAGAAAAATATGTTGGTTTCAATCCAGTTGAAAGTGTGTTTTCAGATTAGAGAAGACAATAATGTTGTGACAGGGTGACTGTATCCCCCTGTTGAGTAAGAAGTCCAAGTGGCGTTGTAAGTAGAGACTGGATTGATTTCTTATAGCATATTTGTTCTTATGGTAATTGTATTTAAACCCACACAGAAGAGCAAAGATGCACAAAAACAAGAAATGGAGAAGGCAGCTCATATTTTCAGATCTGTGCATTTCCCTACCACCATTTCACTTCTTTAATTCATATGAGTGTCCTGTTGTGAGTCTTTAAGGAATCTCAGGTGATGAGCACATGGCCTAGGATTTGATTCTCTAGGATCTCTCTTATCCAGAGTCCATGTCTGAACCATTCTCCAGTGTCATAGCCTGAGTCCCTGCCAGGTTTTAAGGCCATGATATCATCCTTAAAGAATTATCTCATAAATCAATGTATATTTGTACTTCCTTTAAAATACATACTCTGATTAATGATGCCCCAACCTTAACAGACAATATTAGCATGATTACATGATTTCCTCTACAGAAAATAACAACTCTTTTCAAAGAATTGGCCAAGTCACACATTTATGTTACTATAGTCTTGGTCCCTACTTGTGACACCCCATTTCTTTTTCTTCTGATGACACATTGAAGGCATACAAACTGTGGTAGGCATTCTCAACTTTTCATACAATCTATCAAACTCTCTTTAGTAGCTCTTGACCAAGGAATTTAGCAAGTGACAAGAATAAACCAAATCATGTGCAACTTTAAGACACTTTTTTTGTGAACTAAAAAATAGTTAAGACTTAGTAGAAATGCATTAAATACCTTACTGATATATTATGGGGCATTCTGATATGAAGACACCTGTATACATCTTAAATGGCTAATATCTGTGAAAACATATATGGGTAACTGTTGCTCCCAGAAAAGATAATCACTCATTTTTATATCATGTTTAATCACTATATTTAAATTGGTAAAGAGGATATAATTCCTTGACTGTAGTTCTTAGGCCAGGAGACACAACCCCTAAGTATCATCTTGCAAATTCACATTTTCTTTGGCCCATATTTCCAGAATGACTTCAGTTAGATTTTCTAGCATAATCTGTGTTTGGTTTTCTCAGATGAACTCCCTGGTCATGACTAAAATGCAACCAAATCATTCCATTGAGGGGAGGTGGGAACCTAATAAAACTGAAAGAACCATGGCTAATCTAACCCTTGGTTTGTAAGGTTGGCAGGAAGTGACACAGGAAGATCATTTACAAGTGGTCAGGGATACTGGGGATTAGGAGAGATGCTGACTTCCAAAGTTGCCGTACAAACTGGCTACCACAGATGGATAAGCTGGGCCAGAAGTGGTTCTGTGAAGCCTCCAGCAGAATGAAGGAAATACAATTATTAATAAATCCTGAATTCTAATTAGTCTCACTTGTGCCCCCTGCCACTATGAAGAATATATAAATTTCAGGACAGAAGCTCATGATGCGAACCAAGCCAGTTCAATAAATAAATTTTGGAGGACAAGTCATTAAGTTATATAAAAAGATTTTTCATTTCACCTGAAGTTACCTTCTTGAACCTTTGCAGGTGCAAATGATACTAAATTGTACATTGAGCACTCATTATTGACACAGATGGCTTATTTTTAGCAGAGTTGTTCCCAGAATATTTTACAGCACCTACACACAGAACGAAATCTACATCTTAAAAAATACAGCGAGGCTGTCAATTTGAACATGCATTTGCGTAGTCAATTCTATTAAGGACTTACTTATCCAGGAAGCAAGGCTGTACACTAAGTACTTTCCCCTGGTGATTTTACATTAGACCATTTGAACAAGTCAATTTTCCCAAATAAGGCAAAGTTAGCATTTTGAACTTGAGATCATTCTAATTATTTGTCAAACATTTTGTCTAATGATTGATGGGAAATGTGTTGTTTAGGGGATTTTTTTTTCATGGAAGGAGACTGCAATTCTTAAAAATATTTAAGATATGATAATTTATATGCTGACCTCAAGAAATCCATAATTGAATCACGAAAATGTAAACACAAATGGCAAATAACACCACAAAGCAAAATCAACTCAGTTTGTTTAAAGTCCTATGGGTTTTTCATTTCTTATGATTTCTTAGATCTGTTTGACTGCTTTCAGACCATGTGTAAATAAGTGGGAAACGAGTTCGTTAGAAGCAATGAGTTTATGCATTTCTTTGCATTCTTCTCAGTAATACATAGCCTCTACCAACCTCATCTTTATAAACAATGACACCTAGCAAATATTAGGTTCCCTGGACTGCTGTTTTATAACTTACACAAGAAAACATTTCAAAAATAGATTTAAATTTGTTGTCTTCCCTTCTTCTGGGAACGTTCTACCTTGCCTTGGAATATTCTACAAAGACTAAATTCTAAACATGTCTTTCTCATCCTTCTCTTATAAAAAAACACAACTTACTTTCATTCTTCTATTTTTCTAAAACACAAATTTGACTTATAAAAATACTGTGAATGCTTTTTAAAGTTCTTCCTCACAGCTCAGGACATGCCACGCCTTACACATTCCATAAGAGGTTGGAAAACGTGGTCAGATTCTACTGAGCCTTCTTCTTCTCACTATTTAGCATCTCAGGACTTCATTTCCATTTCTTTTGAGATTTCTAATCGAACCAAAGCCAAAATCTTTGCAGTTAGAAAGGCTGCCATCTAATTTTCATTCAATGTGTTATTAGAGTAAAATCTAATGGCTATAACAAAATCTTCTGAACAAATAGCAGTTCAAATACATTGATATGTACTTGTCCTCATTATTAACGCTTCAAGGAGATATGCAGACTGTTCCATAAAGTTATTCAGAGAAAGTGGTTCTGCTCTCCCCAGAAACTGACCTCCAAGGTCGATCTATTCATGACCTTTTCTACCAGGAAGATCAATATAAATGTGGTCCTAGCTCTCCAGTTCAAAGTAGGAATGAGAGGGTATGCAGAAATAGCAATTTTTTTTCTTTAAATGATGTGGACTTGGTATCCTATCATTTTTAACCAGTGAAAATTTATGCATGCAGCTATACCCAATTGCTTAGGAAGCTGTTAAATAGTCTTACAGGACAGCCCTGGGTCCAAAAGAGAGAACGGATTGTTAGAAATAGCTAAGAGTTTGCAAACTCTGAGCTTATGAGTCATAAGGTTCACTTCTTTAACTCACCCGCCCCCCCCACACACACACACACATAAACTGCAGACATCTATGTCCAATAGCTTTAAGTTTTGCTACTTGAGGGACAGAAAGCAGCTCCATCACATCCTGAGTGAACAGAGAAGAAACCATAGTTCATAGGAAAGTAAACCAGAAATTTTGGTTTTTACTACTTGCCCATTCTGCATATTCTAAGCCAAACAAATCTTTCTAGCACCATATAATGTATCCAATACCAGAAAGTTGTTTGGACCAGAAAAACTAACAAAGTTCTTGTTCAAAGACCATGCATTTATTTTGTAGAGAGATCTCAGTGGACTTGCTCTTATCTGCTATGGAGCACAGAGACTTGTTAAAACCCAACTCAAAGAATTTACAGAGGGTTTATGCCCCTAGAGAGCACTTCAGTTGGACAGAAAGCAGAAAACTTCAGACCTATCAGGCTTCTAAATAAGTGATAAAAAAAAAAAAACAACTGTTTCACTCAAGTGAAGATAAGATAATTTCTTAGGAATAAGAGATGCTATCCTAGAGAAAAAAGGAAAAAGCTATTTGGGCAGATGGCTTAATATTGTTAGAGAGAGAGAATGCGTATCAGTATGAATTCAGTCATGTTTGCCTTGATTTGTTCCAGTAAGAGCAATACAAAGGCTTGACAGGAATATTTTTAAGCTCATGCAACATGGGAGTCTTATTAATTAAGTGGTCATGGTTTAATTTCTAATAATATCCTCTACATCATATTAGTCCTGTCTACTTTAGTGCCTGACCTTTAAAAGTAGAGACTTTCCCTATAAAATGGTAGTAAATACCTTTCATCAGTAGTTACTTGTATTACACTCATTCACTGAGGAATATCCTTGCTGGAGTTCTGAACCCATGAGTCATAATTTAATTTCTTTACACTGATGATACTCTCCATCTGCCTTCATCCCTTCTTCTTGGAGACTTATAGCTAGCATACTGCCACATGACTTCACAAGATCCATTCCTGAAATGTCATTTGTCAGGGCATTTCCCATCCAGACATTTTCTTTTGTGCCCCCTTTGAGGAAAAATGGAAGCTAGAATCCGCAGTGGCAAAATTAGGGACGGTAGATTTGGGAGGGGTCTGGGGAAGTCATAACATTCAATAAAGAATGAGTACTTTCTGTGAGCACAGCACTGTGTTAGGCAATAAAAAGAATGTGAAGAAGTACCACTCATAGGTGCTTAAAGAGCATATAGTCTAACTAGAGAGACAACCAACAGAACTGTTAAAACACCTAACAAGCAGTGTTTATCTCATATTTGTGAAAGCAATAGATGAATTTTCTGTAGTTTAAGCAATAACTTTGTGCCACAAATGTCAATAAATAAGCCTGAAGTGTATTTGGGGACTCAAGTATTTCAAATAATGGCCTGAGTCTATTACTCTTGATCCATGATAGAAAGATGAATAATAAAATTAAATTTTCTATGAGATCAAATTTTCCATGGCCATTCTATTATTTTCAGACAAAGCATGATTTGCCTTAGTTCTTTGTTGTCACTAAGGACTATAAATATAAACTATAAAAAAATACTAAGTGTATGTAACAGTACACTGAAGATACTGATTTCTGTTCAGTCTTTAATTCTTTAAGTATTGAAGGCAGCATGTTTTATGCTTGATTTCCAAGAAGTTCAGCACCTTAGGTTAAGGTGTAATCATGGAAGCAAATGTCAGTACATATGACAGGCAGTGTGTGAAGCTCTGAACACTCACCTTATATTTTTAGAAAAACAAAAAATACAATGTTTCAGTATTTTCACTTAAATGAGACTAAAAAGGGATTGTGATTCTGTTTGTATCCTAGAACACAAAACACTACCCTATACATCATAGGTGCTGAAAAAAAGTGGTTTTTTTGTTTGTTTGTTTGTTTGTTTTTAATTAAAAGGAGACAGGTCAGTAGTGAAAGCAGAATAATTTCCCTCCAATTACTCAAGGTGCCCGTGCCTTAATCCTGGGCACCTATGATGGATGTTCAATTCCATGATAGAAGATGACCTCAAAACAAGGCTATTCTGTACTATCAAGTAAGACAATATAATTGTGAAGGTCTTTAAATAGAAAATAAGGCAGATAGAAGGATTGTAGGAGAGAGTGTACGCTAAGAAATAGTATTTGCTGGCAGTAAAAACGTAACCATTTAAGTCAAGGCACTAGTCTCCACAGATGAGCACCACTTTGTCAAAGCCTTGACTTGAGCCCTGGGAGAGCCATTTTAGACCCTGACATCCAAGATATAAAATAATAATTTATGTCTCAATGCCATTCAGTTTGGGGTCATTTGTAACAGCAGCAAACAATAATTTATACTAGAGTGTTAAGGGACTGTCCTTTAAGGTTAAACTACCTGAATTTAAATACTATGTCAGCCATAGGGAATATTCAACTCTCCATGTTTCAGTTTACTCATGTATAAAGTATAAGATAAGAATAGTTCTTAACTCATAGGACTTTAATAAGCATTAAAGCACTTAAAGCCATGTTGATACAACTTGTTTCTTCTATTGCTTGCTATGTTTATCAGTTTTATAATTATTATAAGGCTATTTAGTAATCCCAGCTATTTTACTGTTCTCCATCTCTTCTTTAGTCTCATTCTACAAAAGAATGAGGTTAGCAGAAAATAGTTATCTGGGATTAATAAAACATAAACATTAATATCTAGTAGAATACAAATTATAATGTAAGCATAAGCAGTAGTGAATAAAACTCTTATACTGAATGATTCCACCCACTCATAGTGGTTGAGTTTGTAATTCACAGAGAGTTGTGGACAAAAGTAGCCAGAATGCAGAAAAAAATGACAAGTATGTAAATTTTCAGCTATGTGCTGTGAGAACTTTGAAAACTATCAACTCAATAGCTCATGGGAACATTTCAGAAAAGTATATGCAATTAGAGTAGGCCTTTGGAAATGATCAGGATTTAAAAAAAAGGGGACAATGGAAAAGAAGGATAGCAACCACAGCAACAAAAAGAAACAGGCATAAGTGATAAGCTCTTCCACTACAATTTGATTGAATACCTCTTTCTTGACATGGAACTCAGCAAGCTTATCCTTTCCTAAACAGAGCTACCCACATCACACCTCATCCCACCTCTCAAATATCTCCCCAAAGGTATGCTTGCTCATTCAAGCCTACTATCATCTCAATTCCCTTTCATTCTCACAGTATGTAAATATTTCCTCAGCTACAAGGCTTCCTACTGAGTCCTACTCCACCTTAGACATGCTTGCCTTGAAAGACTGAATACTTGCCCATCTGGAAACAGCAGTCAATTTTGCTACAACCTAAGTTCAGAAGTGGATTGTCCCAAACCTGGAAGTAAGTGCCTTTGATCCTAATTCTTATGAAGGAGGCAATGACTTCCCTCTCCCATCTCTCAGAATTAGCAGTTATAGAATATATCCTTTTCCAAAAAAATAAACACAAACTTCCACTTAAATGTGAAAGAATTCTCTTTCAATTTCTCTTCAAAATTAACAATAAAGTTTATGTACAAAACACCTGTATTAAGTTATAAGAATTATCTAACTTTCAAAGTACTAGACCTTCTCTCAGTCATTCCTAGTAGCATGTTTCAGATTATCTCAGAGTGAATATACTGAGACTCTGTAACACCTATAATAAAAATTTGTGAAATATTTCAGCTTAAACCTCAGAGGAGATAGAAGTGGTAGATTTTAATGTTTACTTTGCTTTTGCTAAGGGAGAAAGGAAACACACACATTTACACACCTGTGTATACACACTCACACACGTGACTTCAGTTGGTTCTGCAGGCTGTCTCACAATCAGTTCATGCATTCAGGAAACATTTTTTTGAGCACTTACTTGAATAGATTTAAAATTACAAGAAGTACAATAACACAAATGACTCCAAAAATGAGTGAACGTCCTTCAATAGCTGAGACGTCTGAGATTAGGATGGGAGGGAGAAAAAGAAAACAGGACACAAGGGTTGGTGATGGGTAAAAAAATATGAGAACACAATCAGGCCTGGGTTACATAACAGAAAAATATTATAAAAGAATTGTAAGAATTAGAAAGATGGAAATATATTCCACTTTAACAGAAAAACCACAAGCTTCAACCGAGATAGCAGAGTTTGCAAACAGTTGTAGCAGACAAGTGCAAGATCAAAGATAGGACAAAGGGTGACAAATAGGAACAACTATCAGCATTGATGCAAAGTACTTGTGAAACTGAGTGAATATCCAGAAGAGCAATAATTGGATATTTTGGGGGGCAGAGAATGGGGTGGGGGGGTGTCCCTTTTTATGTTTCTCTAGGCCCAGAGGGAAAAGAGAAACTGATGTCCACATTAAACCTTGTGAATCAAATCCCTGAACATTCTCTAAATTCTACCTTCTGCAGGAGCAGATCCTGAGTTATAAAAGGCTGATGTCTTGCTCACAGTCTTCCCACTCCCTGCTCTGCCAGGTAAGCACAAGAACACAGCTCTTCTCACACAAGTAACTGTTCTGATGCTTCGGCCTTTTCAGCTTCCAAAAAAGAGTAGAAAATCCCTCTTAGACTCAGTGATATGCCATATCACAGCTCACCCGAGATGATGGGCAATGGCATAGAAGAGGGTCATTTCCTAGCCTGCAAAATAATCCTATTTCCCCCATTTGACTCTAGTTCCTTGTTAATAACGCGCTCTCACTTTCAATAGGGAACTGCAAGGAGGAGGATGAGTGGGTGTTTAGAATCAGGGACCAAACCGCATTCCCTAAACTCCATTGTCAAAAACAGCTTGAGCTGAATCTTAAACGATAAGTAGGATTTTCAGGCAAAGGGTAGGAGGTGGGGGTGGGAGGTAGCCGGAACAGGCAGCAGAAGGAGAGCATTTAAGAGCAGAACCAAGCGCATCAGCAAAACTGTGATAGCAGTGTGGTGGTGACAGTGCAAGCGGAAGAGAATGGAACTCAGGATGACTCTGTTGGCAGGAGTCCAGGTCATGACAAGCCTGGCTGGTTGTCATGGATCATATTTCAAAGGTCATAGGAAACAATTGAAGGAATTTAAGCCATAGAATAACATAGCAAAGTCATCTGTTGGAAGGGTATTTTTGTATTCCTTTTTTTGCTATAATGTCATAAAACATCAGGCATCTTTGCATGGCTGTTGGTCCCCTTAGGAATGTCCCTTCCCCCCAAGACCCCCTCCATTCACTCCACCTCCTCTTTAGTTACTGTTTGTTGGTCTGTGTTTAGCCCCTTACTCTCTTCCTTTTCTGGATGAATGTCCTTTTCCCGGGTGAGCCTCTGTGTTCCTGGGGCACAGTGGGTCATGCTGCTTAGATTTCTGGTCTTATTTGCATCGGACAGACAGTCCGAGCTCCTTTAGGAGGAACAGGCCTGATGTTCCTCCTCACTGGATTGCTCCCCCATTCTGTTTTCAGTCCTTTTTTACTGTTTTTTTTTTTTTTCACTTTGTGGCTCTGGCCTCTGGCTTAGGGAACCTCTCTCCAATCTTTTGTCATTTCCAGGTTGGGGGGGGGGGATGAAAGGTATTTTGACCATAGAACAAGAGGAGGAAAAATGAGAGCAGCTGGAAATCACTGTGATAATCCAGGTAAAGAGAAGACTGGGACTAAGGACTGAGTGTTTGTGTCCCCCCAAATTCTTAGGTGGTAGCCCTAATGGCCACTAGGACACTATTTAGAGGAATGTTAGTTTAGAAGGTGAGTTATGAGAAAGCTACTTTAGGAGGTAAGTTATGAGAAGCCAGCTTAAGTAAAATTGTGCCTTTATAAGAGAAAATGGAGATCATCTCTCTACCTTGTAAGGATAGAGCAAGCAATTCACTTCCTGCAAGTCAACAGGTTTCCACCTCGGGCAGGGGATCAGTCATCACCTGGTCTTGGGCTCCCAGCTACAGAGAGATAAATTTCTGTTCTTTAAGCCACCCAATTTATAGTATTCATTATTGCTTCCCGAGCTCAGACAAGTGGCAAAAGAGGGAAGAAAGAAATTATCTGAGTGTCTACTGGGTGATGGATTTCACGGCTCTAGGCACTGTATACCCATTCACTTGTTATTCCTCAAAATAACCCTGGGAGGCAAGAATGACCTCATCTTGCAGCAGAAAGCTGGAGTGCTGAAAAGTCCTGTAGGGCTTAGTCCTGAGTCTCACCTGATACAAAATAAGAGCCAGGAGTACAAGCTCTGTCTGCCTCATTCCAATTCTTATTCTCTTTTCATGCCAACTGTCCTTCATGCCATGAGAAACAAAACAATAATACAGGCTAAGAGAAACTGGGAGGTCAAAATAAAGGAAGAACTGATTCGATGCAGTCAAGAGAGGAGCCATTGGCTCTGTGGAAGGCAGCAATGTGAGGGAGGGACTCATGGGACTGCATGGAGACCATGGCTGTGATGCTGTGACCTGGGCTGGGCTGTCAGCTCCACAGAGAGAGACTCTATCCAAGGAAAAGCAGACAGAGCATGAGGAGGAAACAAGCACAGGAGCTTATTCTTAGTGATCAAGGTCTCCTTGGGGAACATGTTATCAACATAGGGGTTCATAGATTCTTAAGTGGAAGTGAAGAAACCTCACATTGTGGTCACACCTAGGTCACAACAGCACAAGATGGAGGGGAGGGAAGGAGTGGGGAGGAGAGGATAGGGGGAGCGGAGGAGGGAGAAGAGGGGGAGAGGAGGG
>PVHY01013820.1:0-22313 GCA_004024945.1 Uropsilus gracilis
AAATCAAAACCACAATGAGATACCACCTTACACCAGTAAGAATGGCCCACATCCAAAGAACGGACAACAAGAATTGCTGGTGAGGATGTGGAGAGAAAGGAACACTACTACACTGCTGGTGGGAATGTAAGCTAGTCCAACCACTATGGAAAGCTGTGTGGAGGACCCTCAAGTTAATGAAAATGGAACTACCATTTGATCCAGCAATTGCTCTCTTGGAAATTTACCCAAAAGAGACCTCAATGTGGGTACAAAGGGAAACCTGTGCTCAGATGTTTACTGCAGCACAATTTATAAGTGCAAGGTCATGGAAGCAACCTAAATGCCCCAAAACAGATGACTGGATGAAAAAAATGTGGTATATATACACAATGGAATATTACTCATCAATCAAAAACGACAAATTTGATGAATTTATAACAACATGGATGTACTTAGAAGAAATCATATGAGCAGAAACAAGTCATAAAGAAAAAGACAGAAACCAAATGGTTTCACTAATATATGGGATATAGTGAAAAAATAAATAAAGGACTTGAGGAAAAGTTGAAACAAGCTAAGCACCAAACTGAAGTGCACAACTTTGAGCAGGAGGGGAAGGGGGGAAAGGTGGGGAGATGGGTAACCTCCTGGAATTACAATGTTGTGAAATTTATATATAAATAAAATAAAAATTTTAAATTAAAAAAATAATAAAGTCTCACTTGGTCAAATTTCATATAATGTAAGCATTAAAATAAATGATAGTAATGGATTATAATTCATAAAAACAAAATTTTTGATAAAATTGAATTTTTAGTTATCTATGCTAAACTAGAGGAGAAAAAGCTTTCTCACTGTAGAATGCAAATAATAGAAACAGGAGTAGCTAGAATCAATACTGGTTCTTAAATCTAGGTAGTTTTATTAACAGGGTATTTTCATATTCTTAAAAATCTTGTAACATGGAAGATTTTATAATTATATAATTATAAAAAGATAGTTTGTTACACTGCTTATTTTAAAGACATTTATTCCAAGCAATTGATAAACTACAAAACAGTTTAATCATTATGTGCATTTCACATCTGCTTATGTGCAATTATAAGAAACATGAATTTTTCCTGTAGTGAATCTAGAAATTTTTCCTGTAGTGAATCTAGAAAACTACATCCAATTAAACTGAACTGCACAGAATTTGTGAGCAAATACAGACACAAAAACACACACCTCTTAAATATCTGCCAGCTACCTCTTTCACCAAGTATTATGAACAACATCCAGCATGTCTGGTATTGCCAACTTCCAATTTTTTTTACTCACACAATTTACAAACTGAATGCTTCCAATGCCTACTTCCATCAGCCAGCTTCAATCGTTCAAAAAACAAAGCACCGTATTTACTTTATCTGTGTATTTCTTAATTTAAAGTATAAAACTGTGCTATATTCCATGTAGACTGTGGGTTTTCCATTGAATAATTTTGTATCACATAATTTTTACAAATGTATTGGGTTATAGCAAAATTGTGCTTTTTAATGGAAAAATAATAAAAGCAAATAAGGAAGAAATATAGTGAATCTGAGTAAAAGGTATACAGAAATTTTGACATAACTTCTCTGTACTATGAAGTTGTATCAAATTAAGAAGTAGAAGTATGGATAAAACTATATCGGCATGAGTGAATATATTAATGATAACAGATTTAAGTTTTTAAAGTCCACTAATTCAGTGGATACCTAAATATAACTTATTTACACAATGGAAATGTAGTTTCATTTTTTCAATATTTCTTATAACACTGAAGAGAAAACAGCTGCATGATACCAGCATGTGCTTAACCTCCTTATCATCCCCTTGAAAACAAGAACAAAAACAAAAAAAATCTTGTCATCCTTTTTTCAATAAGCAACTATTTGGAATTAGGATTCAACAACAGTTTTTAATGTCATGAAAGTTGTTTTCTAATTTCCTTTCAGGATATTGTTTGAGTAACAAAAAAGTGAACACTAAACAACAATAAACCTAGTAGCATGTTAGTAGATGGTAGCATGTGGGAATGACAAAAACTGAAGGTTTGCAAATTATTAATAGGGAATTATACCCTAGTAAATACAATTATGGGAGGATACATAATAAAATGATAATTTAGAATATATATACAAAAATTTCTGGTCCTTCAGATGAGATGAGAAGCTATCGAAAACCAAAAGTTTATAGCGTAAAAAAATTAAGGTGAAATTTTCCAAATTGAATCACAGCATCGATACATGACTCAAATACTTAGCGCAGAGGAGGCATGAGTTTTTAGGCAAAGCAAGGTACTCAGTTTAGCCTAAATTGTTCACCTGCTAAGGAGGAATTATACCTACTGTACCATCAAGCCCCACAGATTTTTATCCCAACTGACTTACTTCTTCAATGAGCTCTGAAGTCAGATCAATAACTCACTGGTGGGCTTTAATAATACACAAAATGTTTCAGTTTTCACAGTCCATTTAACAATTTTATATATCCAACCTTTATATCCCAGTCAGCTTATGTTCCTATTCCCACCCAACTACCAAATAAGGAGGGTGGTTTGGTAAAAGCCTAAGCAGCTAAGGATTCTTTCCAACATATGTGTACCAGAGTAATAGAAGCCCACCTGAGCTGACTAAGGTCCTGTCTTCACTTTAAATTAAATCAAACAATCTTTAGCAGACTTTTAAATTAGTCATGTATGCAAAAGAAAAAAAAGAAAATTTATTGATAGTAACATGCATATAGCAAAGTGTAATATGATATACATTCTACATAGATGTGACTATATAATAAAAATAATAAACAGGCTACTTAAAAAGTTGAAAAGAAACATCTTTTGAGGTAGATGATCTTCATTTTATGAGCAACTTATGATACAAAATGGTTCAGCAGTTTTCCCAAATTCGCAGAAAACCAGAATTCAAATCCTGTCAGCCTGTTTGTAGAGTTTATACTCTTAACTTCTAAGCCATAATAATTTCTAAGTGACTTACCAGTGTTTTCTAATTAGATGCAGGATTTTTAAACAGATTTTATTTATATTAATATATAATAAACTGATTTCTCCTCCAAAGTAAAACTAAGTTGACTACAATACATTCCCCCCTCAGGCATGTCTAACTCAATTACGATTTTTTTCCCCTCTAAAATAGAATTACTCTTCATATTAATAACCAGTGATAATTCAAAAACATGTTTCAGATGTCATTAAGGGCTGTATTTCTTCTCATAAAAAAATTTATTTCCCCCCAAAGGCATAGAGGAATGAAAAGAGCAAACCTGAGTGATTTTATATGAGAGCTATTGCTGACAGAATTAGTTATCACTTTCTAAAGTTTGAAGTTCAAGCACTAGACATTTTGAGTCAAAGTATTAAGCTGGTTAAGTACTTGCCTCTTTCAGAAAAACCTCCATATCTTCTTGACTTTCAAATACAAAGGCTCTCAAATCATTTGATGAAATATGGTTTTCAATGTATTTGGCATTTTTATTATCTTTCATATTAATCTAACAAAACAAAAAGAAAGTTGATTTTTACGAAATTCAAATTAATTACTAGAATATAATTAGATGTAATTTACATTTGAATTCATTACATTTAATGAAAAGGCAAATTAGAACAAGCCAGTATTAAAGGATCAATATTTTAAAAAATCTATGTAGTCTAATTTACTACTAAACACCCATACATACATAGTAAAATAAAAGCCAAAACTTGAACAGCACCTGAAAAATAATTTTATTAGCTAAGAAATAAGTTCTTTTCTGCCAACTCACTGAAAACATGATTTTGACCATAAACATGTCCCTAAACTCAAAATATTTATTTTCTTAATTTTCAAGAGAATTTATACTATACGTGGTAACAGCTGATCAGTACAAAACACAAATAAATTTATGAAACCAATGGGAAAACATTTATAATGGCCTAACTCTAATTATTAGTGCCTTCAAAAGGAATCCAAGGCCTGTATCATTAGAGCACAAATTCAACGATTTATTAAAAATAATTAACCAATGAGGTATTGCTGCACATTAGACTCAATGTTATAAAAGAGTCTAAGATATGTCAGAAAAATAAAATTGTTTCCAGAAGAATACAATCTAATATTTATTGCAGATGATAGGTATGTTCAAAAGCAGAGAATGATAATGCTCCAAGGTAGAGGAATACAAAATGTGTTATCTCTGGGATTTTAGAGAAGCTAGATTATCAATAACAAATGGAAACTGTCTTGAATTTTTGTGCGTTCTATATTAAAAAAAAATGCAGCATACTAGGAAGGAGTAGACATATATCACTTCATATTCTATGAGTTCTACTGATCAAATTCTAAATTATCTGAAAACATTAGTTTCTTCATCTGTAAAATACATATGGGAAAACTATTTCATAGGACAAAAGATGGATTAAAAGAGAAAATATAGTAAGAAATTTAAGTGTCACACAAATGGTAATGCTACTTTCTATCATAAATTACTGACCATCAGTAATTGTAGAAAAATGAGGAAACAGACACAAGAAACAAAAAGTAAAACCACATAAAATACCATCATCTGGACATAGAAACTATAAACATTTAATGCCTATTGTTTTAGTTCTCTTTTTGTACATAAGTACTTTATTGGAAGGAATGATATAAAATAGAAGTTTGTTACAACTAACAGAAAGGATAAAGAATACACCATTAAAAAAAAAAAAAAAAAAAAGAATCATTATGTGTAAGCCAGTTTAGGAACTGATTCTCAGTATCACTCCCATCTAGAGAGTACTTATTAGGGATTTTCTGCCCTGTGAGACTCTGGGGTCTCCAACTTGCATAAGCTGTTTCCATGGTTACTCAATTCTATGATAACTTTCACCTGCCCATGTAGGCAGTAAGTCTCAAGGAAGGCACACATGAGTCATTTTTGTCCTAGTTAGTTTGTGTATTTCCAATAGTGAGTGATTTACTTCTTTCCAAGGGTTATGCTTATTTCATTGCACTCATGGTCTTGTTTCTTGAAATACTTGACCCACTTGTTATTTTAATCAGCTTCGTAGCAAACTACTCAGGAGATTGGTGATAAAGTATTTGGCAAACTTCTTCAAAGACACCTATTCACATCAAAGTAGTAAGACAAAATAGGTAGACACAGGAGGCATAGTACTCTAAGATGATCTGATGGTTGACAGCAGTCTCTCGTTTCATAATTTTATAAAAAGAAATTTTGCAAGATATCCTATTCTGTAACATGTTTTATATTTCATTAATAGGTCATGTCACTTTATATTAATAGTTACTGCAACATTTTTAATGGCTGCAGAGTATTCTACTATAAGGACATACAATAATTTACACAACCAGTTAATAGCTACTTTGTTCTTTGGACTCATCATTCTGCTATATAAACACTATTGTGAGAAGTAGATAAGTAGAAATAATTCTCTGCACACATTTCCAATTCTAGCTTGGAACTGCAAAAAATAAATTCTGAAAAAAAAAAATGCTTACAAATTGCTAACTTCCCCACAGAGGGAATAAAATTGCAACTACATCTTGAAGGATTAGGTACATATGGGGACAGAGTAGGAGATGGTGATAGGAAACGTAAAGGGTTATTTCAAGAAACATAAAAAAGTAGAGTATATATCTTTAACTCAAAGACTCAAGTGTAATTAAAAAGTGTAAATATATGCCAGATAGTAATTTCATGTGATTAGGTGATTGTTAGGAAATCAAGTGACAAAAAGAATGACA
Source organism: Uropsilus gracilis (assembly GCA_004024945.1). Lineage (NCBI taxonomy): Eukaryota > Metazoa > Chordata > Mammalia > Eulipotyphla > Talpidae > Uropsilus > Uropsilus gracilis. Next base: position 5,745 of record PVHY01013820.1, read on the forward strand.
AGCTCATAAGTATTATTTGGAGGTTGGCATCTTAATAAAACTGTTGACAGTTATATTTACATTACAACTTATTAGACTAAGGGTTGCATTACTTTTTTCTTGTCTTTTCTTTTAATTCTTACCAAATGAATTGAAACAATATCTGCATTCAAAATAGCAATGCTTTTCTTGATCTGGATAGTATTTAATAATACATACCTGAACAAGAAGAGAACTGAGTATTATGCATATTCTGCTAAAATAATGTAAGTTATAAAAGAACAACATAAAATGTTTTGTAGTAAAGTGCAACATAAACATGAGTTACAGAAAACAGATTTCAAGAATGCTGCAAGGTCTACAGGGAGTTCTTTTCTGAAGTGAAAAATAAGCAAAAATAATTTTTAAGTCATTCTTTGATAAATTTTCAGTTAATATTACACGTGTGTATTTACTACATAATTACCTAAGAATATGGTTTTCACTTTTTAATACCTTTCTATGGCCAAAGTTACACTTTCAAGTATTTTAGAAGGAAATATTCCAAGTAAATCTATGGCTTCATACACTTCATTATATAATTTACTAAATACAGTTCAACCTGTTCTTTACAACCCATCATCACAATAAGAACTATTAAATGTTTAAATTTGTAAGTGACACTTTCATTCTCAGAATCCTCAGAAAGCTCTACTGTACTGGGTAATTTTCCTGCCTATCCTCTGCTAGGTGCCCCATACCAACATATTTATGTATTATTTATTCTATTATCTACTCTTAACCTAAAAGTAGCAGATGCCAGAAGGCACCAGATTAGCTAATTTGCCCAGCTAGTCAATGAATCTCGGTCAATAACCTGCCAGTTCCATACTTCTTTCTGGGAGTGCACAGGTTTATCTTCATGCATGAATTTATCAGTACACCAGAAGCCAAAAAACCAATTTTCTTTTTAACAACATTTTAAAGGGGCAGATTAGGGAAAGAAAAAAGAAAGAGAGCAACATCTGTATGGTCACAAGCAGGCAGAAAGAAAACAGAATTCAGGAAAATGAATTCTTAAAACAACCAAAAAACTACAATTGTTACAATAATAAGACCAACACACTACATCTTACCGTCAGCATTATGGGCTCACAGACTCTTTGCTTAAATTTGTCTCTGTTATTTCTTAGCCATAAAACAGCATCATATGTGTCACGATATCTCTGTCTCAACTTATCTTCCTTTTGATTCATAAGATTGTCAAAACGTACAATATGATCACCCACACCTAAAATTGGAAAATGAAAGAGTACTGCTTCCCTGAAAATTTTAATTAGTAAAATAATCTTTTAGTAGTGCAAAAGACTATCTTAGATCTAAAAGTTATAAACACCACCCAGCATATATCCAACATAGTAAAAAAAGATCTAGCCAAGGAAAATCATTTTCTAGTTTCCAAACATCCGATATAAAAGATGGTCTTTATACTACTGAAAATAAGTAGGCCACATACAAAAGAATGAGAAAAATACTAAATTTCTTATCAGATGGCAATCACAAAGACCCAAAATTCTGAGAAACATTCTTAATATAAAATTGTATATATAACAAAATGAACAAAGGGGATAATGACATAAAGATATTTTCAGGAGTGCAAAGCAAATGAAATTAATTACAAAATGTCCCTACTTAGGAAGCTACCTATAGATATAATCTAACAAAATAGGGGAGCAATATAATAAAAAGGAAGTCATGAAATTCAGAAATAACACTATTCAATACAGAAAAGGTGTGAGACAACTCTCAGATAACATATAGGAGGGTTTTGAAAAACAATCAGATAGGAGGAGGATAGTAGGTTCTAAAACTCAATGTCTGACAAGTTATTTTCTTTCAATTTAAGAATAGTCTAAAGCAAGTATTTTTTTAAAAAGCAGACTAAAACTTTTTTAAAAAGCAACTGATGATAGGAAAGCAAACAATAAGACACTACTTGGCTTAGCTATAAACAAGTTTCTCTGTTGTAATAACAAATAACAATATTTCTAGCTTGTAGAATTAATGTAAACAGAGCACATAAAAATTATGGTGCTCAATAAAATGTTTTCAGCCTTGAAAATAAAAAAAAAATAAAATTGAAATAAACAAGATTAGATGTAAAAGGGAGGAAGTAAAAGGATGAGAATACTCGTATTTTTAGCTTACGATAGTGAGTTCAGGCAATATTCACAATTAATAAACGATAGCAAAATTAGTATATTAATTTTGATAAATCAATATTAACATACATGATTAAAATAATAAATGCATTTAAAAGGAATTACAATAGGGAGGGGTTATACGAACTATACATCTAAAGTAGCAATGTAGCAAAAGATAATGCCTAAAACTAATCAGGTCATAATGAAACAAATATATGAAGATAATATAAAAACTATTAGAAAAACTGCTAATATAACTAGGAATGGTTATTCTTGAGAATCGATTTGGCAGTTGTAAAGGGGACTGGTCACTGTTCTAGTTTTTTTAATAACAAAATACATCAACACATGAAAATGTGCTATCTTTTTTTAACTGTTCTTAGGCATGCATATAGCAAGCCCAACACTGTTAAGAGCTCCTCTGCATGAATGTGATAGACCCACAGGGTCTATAAGGAGTGAAAAGATGAAACTTAAATTTAAGAAAAAATAGTGACTTTGTAAAGGAAATAAAGCATTTTTAGAGAATAAAATCAAATGCTATAATATGATATAAGAACAGCCATTCAATGACAAACCATGGAACATGACAGCTAAAGTTAATTAAGGCATAAAATTAGAAGACCAAAGCTCAGCTTACTCAACAAGGAGACTTGAGGGGATGAAAAAAGTTCAACAGTTAGTTTTCTATTTTATAAATATTTATTTCACCCAAAGCTTTAAGTAAAACTTACTCTTTTTCTCCTTCTCCAGAGTTTCCCTTTCTCTTCGCTTATCAATTATCTCGCCTTCACATAATGCCTTTTCTTCCTGAATTCGTCTCAGATCATTTGTGATGGCATCAATCTGGGGCTGAAGATTCTCACAGTTTTCTGTGGTCTTTAGTTCATTCTGCAAGTCTTCTATCATTTTGCGGGTATTACTTATTCTCCTCTGTCGGTCATGTTCTTCATTTTGTTTTACTATTAGTGCCTGCTGAAGCTCCTCAATCTAGTAAAACAAAAGGTTAGTACTTAAAACTGTTAGTCCCTACTGTTTTATGGAGTTTTTATGGTTATACATTGTTAAAATGCAATCACATACAAACAAGAATGTTTTCCTCACTGAAAGGTATTCTGAAAGAATTAGACTGTACGATACTCCTACCAAATTACCTATATTCTCATTTGTTCATTAATATACCCCAGTATCTAGGGTAGTGCTTAGCAAATAGTTAGCACTCATTAAATATTTGCTTAACAAACAAAATTTATAAAGCCGAACCACAGATTTCTAAATATTTATAGAAAATATACTACACCCCTATAACCAAATTAAAAGTCACATCAAGGCTGGGCATGGTGTGGTGCATGCCTGTAAGCAGCAGCCTAGGAAGCCATAGCCGGGGCCAGGGATCACAGTTTGAGTCCCGCTGGGGGCAAGTAGTTCCAAAAAAATATAGCTGGGCATGGTGGCGTGCGCATGTAATCCCAGCTACCTGGGAAGCTGAGGTTGGGAATTGCTTGAGTCTGTGGTACCCCGGACAACCTGAGCCTGCAGTTCCACAGGCAAGACCTAGTCTCAAAAAAAAAAAAAAAACAACAAAAAGTCATCATATACAATTCAACAGAAATGAAGAGCATAACTATTACTTTAAAGTGAAAATGATTTACTTTTGACAAATCATTTACTATTAAAACCTCAAATTAATATAATCATCAATCTACATTTGTTCATGTAGTTAGGTTAAAATTACCAAGAACCAACCCACATTGAGTAAGTTGCTGGTAGAATTTTTATCAAAATCATAGTCTATTTAAAACAGAACTAAAAGTTTTTAACACATACACACATAAACAAATATACACTTATCTATCCAATTTATTTTTTATAAAAATAAAATTTGGGGGCTGGGCACGGTGGCTCGTGCCTGTAAGTTTCAGCCTATGAAGCGGCCAGGGCCAGGGATCGTGGGTCGAGTCCCACCTGAGGCCTGTAGCGAGACCTAGTTCCAAAAAATAGCTGGGCATGGTTGCGCACGCCTGTAATCCCAGCTACCTGGGAAGCTGAGGCTGGGGATTGCTTGAGTCTGTGGTACCCCGGGCAACAAGAGCCTGTGGTTCCATGGGCAAAAATTGCAAGACCTAGTCTCTAAATAAATAAATAGACAAATAAATAAATAAATAGACAAATAAATAAATAAATAAATAAATAAATAAAATTTTGTATTAGGTAAAACAATCACATTTCTTTTATTAGTCTTTTTTAAAAATAAAACTCATTTTTACCTCCGACCCTCTAACCATTATAAAAATAACAACTCACTATAGAAAATAAGAAAAACATAAACTTATAACAACAAAAAAATTCTACAATATCCTTAAGTATCTAATTTTATTTTCTAGCTACCTATCTATAAAAGTCTTTTTTTTTAAACTAGGTGGCATTACATTACTAAATATGCATTGAGTAATTTCAAATTATCCCCATGACCTCACTAATTACATTTTTTAACACTCATAGAATGTCCTGTTAATGAATATACCACATTTTATTCTATTCCTTATTGTTAACAAGTTTGGACTATCAATTTTTCCTCCTAAAAACAGCTTTAACACAGTCAAGATAATGAAATAAATCTATTTAAATTTCCTCTCCTTTAACCATGCAGAAATGAGAAAAAAATATTTGAAAAAATTAAGATAATAGATTATATCTTGGCTGAAAATTATGCTCAACGGGTACAAATAAAAAGTCACAAAGGAACCCTCACACACTGTTGCTGGGAATGTAGAATAATAATCTAGCCTCTATAGAAAACAGTATTCAAGTTTCTCAAACATTAAAATAGATCTATCATATGATCTAGCAATTCTGCTCCCAGGTACATACCATAATACAAAAACATGAATTTAAAGGAATTTACTCATTCCAGTGCAGGATCACTTACAATAGTCAACCTACAGAAACAAACTAAATGTCCCATATAAGAAAAGAGGCAGAAGCAGGAAACAAAGGGAGAGGGGACTAAAGGGATTATGGTGGAGTGTTATGAGTGTTGTGGTGGTGGGTAGAGTGTGATAACATATTTGAAGATGTGTGAATCTGTACTCCTAAAATACATACAATGCTATGAATCAACATCACCTCAAAGTAATTTAATAAGATAAAATATTTATTTTATAATTTTATAATGAAAATTTTAAAATGCTTATTAATAATTTTATAAATATTTTTAAGTCTAAAAGTCATAAAAGCCAGATTTATTAACTCCAAAGTAATATAATTAAAATTCCAATTGAAAAGCTTAAAAATTCTACATCTGCAGAGATTAAAACAAGTTAACAAGCCTCAAAAATGAAAATAATGTCCATCTGAGAAACACTGAAAGTACATAACAAGACGTGAGCTGTAGTCAAATGAAAAAGAGAGAAATTTATATACAAACGGCTAGAAATCGTTAAAAATTAAGAGCTATATTTAAGAGAATTTACATAGGTGATAAAGAAGAAAAAAATTGGTCCAGTGAATACTGAATTGCTTCAGTGGCCAGCGTTATACTGTAAAACCCATGAAGGTTAGAACAAAATCAAATATTAGGTATAAAAGACAGAAAATATCAAGTATAGTAGGCACAAAAAAAATCACAGGTAGAAGATTTTCTAACCAAATCCAGTGATGTATTAAAATATAAAGTAAGATTTATGATAGGAATATAAGGAGGTTTCATTATTAGTCAACCTATCAATCTGGCTGAGATTATTTGGGGTTTTAAAGATGAATTCTATGTCTTTTCTCTCATAAATTCTAACTAAACAATAAATGAAGTAAAGAAAAAAAAGGTTCAAACTACAAGGATAAAGGAGATGAGGAGCTAATGAGATTTTAATAAATATTCAGAAGATGAACAACAATAAAAACAATAATTTAGCAGCCTACCATAGCCTACCAGTCTAGGGCAAATGAAATATAAATGGACAAGAGCTGACCCTTCTAAATAAAAGTCCTAAATATTCTTAGAACTAGAAAATATCAAGTATAAAAGATACCACACAGAAGAGAAAAATCCTTACCCCCAAAGAATTTGCAATTTATAAACACCCTACTTTTAATATAAAAACAAAAGAATAAAGCCTAAGAATGTAATTTCTGCTATTAAAAATCCAACTTTACCATTTCCTTTTAAAAAAATGATCACCACTAAGCTACAAAGATCACAATGCCTATCAGTAGTTTTGAGCTTTTGTTATCCTCTGTGCAACTGCGATACTTCCAAATCTATTTCCCTCACAGATTCAGAAATAAAGAATTAGGAGAAACCTAAAGAAGAATGTGTATCATAACCAACCTGACTGCAAAAATTATGGCAAATTAACATAATAAAAATATGAAGGCTTACATGCTTGTCTTTTCTTTCTATAACATCTTGCTTTTGTTTGCATTTTTGAGATGTCTCCTTAATTTCTGTTGCCTGAAAGATTAAACCAAAAGGCAATTAGCTAAAAATTAATTTAATTTTTAACTAAAAATTATTAAATTAATTTTTAAAAAATTAATTTTTTAAAATTAATTAATTGAACTCAAGCTAGTCGATTGTGGTCACACCCATCCAAATATTAAGTTGTTGTGCAAGCTTACCTACATAGAAATCTTTTCCATGATTTCTTCCATACCAAATTATAACCACCACCCAAAATACCAAGTTACCACAAATCTATAAAAGGCTATTCCAACTGGTATCAAAAACAGCCATAACAGTAATAAAGCACAAATACATTTATCTTTTCAAGTTTATTTTCTCATGCTATCTCATTTGAGCATTAAAAAAAAAAACACCTCAAAATTCTATAGAATACTAGGGTCCTGTTTAAACTAGTCCTCCTATAATTACTGACTTCAAAAATCTTTCTAGAGGTGAAAAGCCATGACTATAAAATATAAAGTGAAGTTATATTTTTAAAATACAGGGATATTCTTATAAGCCACTACATGATGCATTCTAAAAAACACCAGGTTTTACATATCATTTCCTTCCAAAAGGATAGATGATTACAAAGTAGATACAATAAGTTCACAAGGGATTTCAATGCTTCAAGGAAATACTTTGAATCCCCTTGAAATTAAGTCAATCATGCTTTATTTTTTTCTTTTTATATCCTGAAATTTCCACAAAGTGGTAACCCCTTATCAGTGACAATTAGAACCAGAGAAGCCTAATGGTGGTAGATTTCCTAAAGAATTCAAGGAACTAAAATTATAAGCAAATCTACAAAGTATATTTAAAACCCCACATGTTTGCATTTACTAAAAACAAACAAACAAACAAAAAACAAACAAACGAAGAAACTGCACAAAACCAGAAAAATCTAAAATCGAGCCAAAATGTACCTTCTCTTTGATTCTGGCCTCCAAATTGTGACGCTGTCTTTCAATTTCTTCAATACGACGTGTCATAGGAATCTGACCTTCTTTAAGTTTTCTGACCTCTTCCTTCACTTGGTCACGAGCTAGTTTGACTTCTTCATATTCCTGACGAACATTTTCATATTCCTTGCAATTGAAAAAAAGTTGAAGCTCATGCACTGCTAGGTTTAAGTAATATATACAACTGAAAACTGAGGTTCAGGGAGAGCCAAATCTATTAAAAGACTGTTTCAATATCCCTTTGGCTGGGACAAAATATAAATTTTGTCCTGTGAAACAATATTAAGAAATACTAAATATCAACATAATTTTACTGAGATCTCAATAGACTGAATTCTCAGACTTTCACCCTTTTTTAAATGAATTTATGAATAGCTACTATAAGTAAACTCAATTATGAAAAGTAAAACCGAGAAGAAAATGCAAAAAGAAAATGGGGGGGAAAGGGAAAAAAGAAAAACATGTAGATAAAATAACACTTATGTCACACAAATAAATATTTGCTAAAAAATGCAAGTGGAGTGCTAAGGAGAACATACAGTAAGAGTGAACAGAATGAAGAAAGAATACAAATAGAGACCAAAAATTTAAGAAAAGGGAAAATCAGACTTTTCAAAAGTAGGTTCCAGAATGATGATGTTATAAAATGTAAACAAAATGAGCTGACAAAATAAAACATTTTAATAATGGAAATAATGGCTGAAAGGTATGATGAGATTGAATTGGGGAGAGCCGCATATATTTCTAATCTAATAACAATTATTTTCATTCTACTTATAACAAACACTATAAAACTTTCTGACTTTGTCCTATACATTGTAAAGCGACACATTACAGTACTGGATATATAGTACATTACTGAATACAGTAGTCTTAGGAAACTGATGAAGCACTTGATTAGGAAATTAAAATATCCTTGAACTGTTTGTAGTTAATACAGATATTATTTGCAGTTGATATATATATTGATATAATTGAAAGTTGATACAGTATGTACTCCAAGTGAATTCTCAGTGACCTAAGGATTGTCAAAGATTTAATTTTTACATGTATAAACATGTTAAATCATTAACACTTTACACAACAAAACTATCTGTTGAGGCTCAAATCTGGAAGAATTAACAGCACAGAATTGGTTATTTGCTATATAATAAATAATTCAACACACAGCTACATAAATTTTATTATGCATAATATGCAAAGCAAAAAATAGCATATAATTTACAGATTAATTAGGGTTTTATGACTTTTCTATTAAAGAATTACTAATTTTGCCTCTAGTAATTAAGACTTACCACCCATGGCCTTTTTGCTTCAAGCATTTCAATCAAATCTAAATGTCTCTTACGTTCATAGAACCTTTCCACATCTTGTTTGTATCTTTCATTCCTCTGAATCATTTTCTCTAGATATTCAGTTTTCTCTTTGCATGAGGTCTATAAAATAAAGTTTACAATAAAACTCATTATTTAACAATGAGTTTAACTGAAAGACAACATGCCAAGTCTCTTTAAAAACAAAAGAAATAAGAAAAATAAAAAATAAGAAAATTTCACAATAAAGAATTCCGCAAGCAATCCTAAGAACTACGTACAATTAACTAGGTTCTACTATCTATTAGTGATGTGATTACAAGGAAGCACTGATACATCTCTGAACCTGGATTCTTCTTGCTGGGAAAACTGGGTCAACACATGCAAAAAAATGAACCAAGAAAACATCCTTAACACCTTGTACAAAAACCAACTCAAACGGATAAAAAAACCTGGATATAAGACCAGAAACCATAATATACATAGAGGAAAACCTGGGGAAAACCCTCTCAGTGACAATTAAGAAATCTATTTCTGGGACACATCTTTAGCAGGTAAAAAAAATAAAGGAAAACAAACAGCTGGGACTACATCAAACCAAAAAGCTTCTGTACAGCAAGAGAGGCAAGAGAGAAAATAAAAAGAAATCCAACTAAGTAGGAAAAATTTTTGCCTTCCATACAAGTGATAAGGGTCTGATAACAAAGATACACAAAGAACTCACACAACTTAACAAAAACAAAGAAGAAAACCCAGTTAAAAAACGGGGAGAAGAACTAAAATGACACTTCTCCAAAGAGGAAATGCAAATGGTCAATAGGTAATGAAAAAATGCTCAACATTATTAATAATCAGGGAAATGCAAACCCAAACCACAATGAGATACCATCTTACACCAGTAAGAATGGCTCATATCAAAAAATCAGGCAACAGCAAGTGCTGGCGTGGATGTGGAAAGGGACACTTTGCACTGCTGGTGCGAATGCAAACTGGTCGAGCCACTATGGAAAGCTCTGTGGAGAATCCTTAAATTACTGGAGCTTCTATTGGAATCTATTGGAATCTACTCAAAGATTACAAAATCTATAAACCAAAAAGACACCTGTGTCTGGATGTTTAGTGCAGGATATGCAAGCAACCCAAATGCCCCAAAATAGACGAATGGTACAGAAAGCTGTGGTATATGTACAAGATGGAATACTATTCATCAATCAAAAAAGAAAAATATCATTCACGGCAATATGGATGAAGCTTGAAGGCATCATGCTAGCAGAAATAAGCCAGAAAGATAAAAATACTGGATGATCTCACTTATATGAGGGACAAAGGGGAAACAAACAGACAAGAAAAAATTAAAACTAATTCTTAGCAAAACTGAAGCAAAGGGGGGGTGGGGTGGGTCAGGGGTCAGGGGTGGGAGGGGCACAAATGATTAAGATGATGGCTCATGGGTGATAAGGTGGTGGGAGAACTCTGGGGTAGATAATGATGTAAAACATATAATAAAAATAAATAGTATTATGATTACTATATCATGAGCATCCATGACATAAGGACTCAGAAATGAGACAAAATTTGGCAAATGAGATAAAATTCTGCAGTTAACAAATGCAAAGATTTATTCAGAACTGAGTGGAACATATGCTTTCTTCCTTTCAGATAATGGAAAGTAGTTTAGGTGCTTTGGAGTGAAAGATTAGAATGATGTTGAGAAGGAAAAACTGATAAGAGTATATGAAGTGGGGCAAAATAATTGTAAAAAGCTGGAGGGGGTAAAAGGATTATAAAAAGTTGGTCCTATCCTTCACTCTGAATGAGTATAATAAAAGTTTTATTAAATTAAAATACAAGTGATCAAGTATCGTTAGTTTAAGAGAAAGCATTCACAAGATTGCTCATTAAAATTTTTTTCTGTATTTGTTAATTGCTAGGAACCGGAAAACGATTCATTAAATAAAACCTTTGCAACTAGTATATTATAAAAGGATATTCTGTTTATATTTCAGGAGTACAGTTTCACATATATACATATATATGCCACAATGCATTTATTAAACTAAAACTAAAATTCAACACTGCAACTAAATATATTGTACTCCTACAAAGTCCACCTAATAGTATTGAAAAATTTAACTGATTCAACAGAAGCGCTGCATTAAAGGTACACGGTATCTGCAATAGTACCCAAGGTGTAACACAGTAACTGGCACATGGTAGATATTTAATACATATTAAATGAATACTGCAATTCCCTCCAAAAAATATACTATTTACTGATTCCTTAGAAATTCAACTAATTCTATGTATTGGATGAAAAGATGTGTCAAACTTTTCAAACTTTAGAGTATCTTACTTTTTGTTACTTTTTTCTTTTAATGATTGAAACATATCTGACCAGAGGTTTCATAAGCTTCTGTGCCCTTTGACGATTCTAACTTCCTTTGTAATATGAACATGTTCCCAATAATAATTTTAACCTACACCTCATTTATCTTCCTTAAGAGCAGTATAGACAAGATGCTCAAAATGGTGTGCGCAGTGAGAAAGCAAGTGTTATACCAAAAATGAATGCAATCTTTAACAGCCTGTTCAAAATAAGGTTTCATTCTATAAAGAATATAAAGATTTATAAAGATTCTAACTCACAGTGAAAGAAATTTACCAATTTTATTTTTTATATGTGCTGCTCTGAGACACCTTACTAAAAACTGCTATCTGACACCACAGAATGACATTTGACAACATGATTCTGTAGAGAGATTACTGAGGATGACTAGTATAGAAACATTAAACTTTTAAGTTTTAAATGGCTATATCCTAATTATTTCTTACAGTATACTGATCCAATAACATAAAGACAGACAATAGTGGTTGGAAATTTATCTCAATTTCAGGCCTAAAAGGATAAATCATTCTTTTAACTGTCATCTGTAGATAAATCCTTAAAAAAAATCTGATGGCATTTTAACAAGTTACTGTATGCAGAGGATGTTAAAGGCCATTACTACACAGAAATGTTTACCAATTCAGGAGACCTTCCAAAATAAATCCAACAATTTTATTTCTTCCCAAGAGACTGGGTGCCTAGGATCAGATTTAAGCACAAGGACATATAAGCAACAATAACAGACTCTGAAAATTGAAAACAGTAGACAAAATAAGGCCTGCAAAGCCCTAGCCACATCACTCTCCTAACCACAGGGTCTTTGTCACTTAATTAGAAGTACTTGATTCTCTCATTCTCTCACATTATCACACAGAAATCAATGGGACAATAAAAATGAGCTGTCTTTTTAATTACCTCTAGTTGTTTTTCTTTTTCCCTGAAGTTTTTGAGTTCACAGTGGTATCTGTGCATCTCTGGAGGACCAATAGACTTCTCAGTAGCCTCAAGGAGTTCAATTTTACTAAGTTTAGCAAATTCTCCAACTTTATCCTAGAGCATAAAACTTAAGATATCAGCAACTCACATTCTTTGTTAATACCTTTAATGACAAATTTCATTCATCTTTTATACCTGTCAAGATAAAACTCATTTAAAAGAAAAAAAAAATCTAACTTTGAGATGTGATTCTTATAAAGCACATCTTTTTAAATATTATTCTTCAATATATAGATAAATTAGGGTATAAAACCTTTATATTCTTAAAAACCTTTAAAATTTTTCTGTCAGTATTTCCAGGTTGAAATGTTTACATATATAAACAGGGGATAAAAGTTTTTTAGTTTAAATGATCATTATCACATTGTCAATTGGAATCTCAGAGAAGATTAAAGAATTTTAAAAAAGCAATTTTAAAAATCATCTCAAGATGGTCTAACATCAAGGTCGGGCAGGGTGGCTCATGCCTAAAAGCTTCAGCCTATGAAGCAGCCAGGGCTAGGGATCGCGGTTCGAGTCCCACCTGGGGCCCATAGCTAGACCTAGTTCCAAAAAATAGCTGGACATGGTGGCATGCGCCTGTAATCCCAGCTACCTGGGAAGCTGAGGCTGGGGATCGCTTGAGTCTGTGGTACCCCGGGCAATGTGAGCCTGCGGTTCCATGGGCAAAAATAGGAGACTTAGTCTCAAAAAAAAAAAAAGGATGTCTAACATCAGTTGATAAACTCAAGAAGGTTTTAAATTATAATTTTTTAAAACCTAGATTTATGTAGTGAAGTCATTATTTCTGAAGAAAAAAACTAAAGTCAGTCTCTAGACAGCGTTCAAAATAAATTTAAAAGGTTTTTAACTTAGCCGTTAACATGCACTATATCAGGATGTTCTATTATTAACAAATTTAAAATATAACCAAGTTTTAGAAAGCACATCAATAGATCTAAGTTTGGTATACATAATATTTTATGTAAACTGATTAATAAGAGTTGTTCATTAACAAAATTTTAAGAACCTAGAAATGGAAACACATAGCTATCTGACTCTACTTAAAAATACTTTGTATTCTGGCCCGGCATGGTGGCGCATGCCTGCAAGTGGCAGCCTAGGAAGCCACGGCCGGGACACGTAACAAGACCTAATTCCAAAAAAATATAGCTGGGCATGGTGGCATGAGCCTGTAATCCCAGCTACCTGGGAAGCTGAGGCTGGGGATTGCTTGAGTCTGTGGTAACGGGCAATGTGAGCCTGCAGTGCCACAGGCAAAAATATAGCAAGACCTACTCTCAAAAACAAAAACTTTGTATTCTTCACAATTTATAACTTAAGCCTTTTTATTAATAGATTCTCAAGTTATTGTAAATTAATAAGATTATACCTACACTTAATAAGAGATGAGAAATCTTTTACAAAGAATTGTAACCAAGTATTAAGCCTGGTGTGCTCAGTTTCAACACTAACCCGTAAAATATTAATGGAAAAGTATATTCTTATGTAGTAAAAAGTGAAAGTATTATGTACAGAATTACACTTAGTTCTCTCATACCTGAGGTAGAAATTGGCAAAGATTGCCCACTTGAATATTTAAGGCTGCAACTTGCTCTTCTACTATTTTCTGAGTTGTAGATTTTCTGTTGATGAACCAAAAGGACTGATTTTTTCCTACATCTATCTCACGAGTGATTATAAGATTTCCAGAAGTTCTGAACCTAGTTAAAAAAAATAATTTAAAAATATTTACATTCAAAGTAGATAGATTATTTTAGAAATGAATCTCCAAATTTTCTTGAACCAAGAAGAGCTGCCAGATAAAATAATAATAATATTGTTCATTCCTTTTGCTATTGTGACCACTCAATAGAAGGGAATATTGACATTTTATTAGTAGCAATACATAAGTGATCATTTAGAAACTACTACTTAACTGAACACCAAATGATTTAAACTGTAACAGAACTAAAACAAATGCCACTTATAATTCACAAACACTGCCAAAAGATTTGCATGTTTGGGTTATAATTACTATGTTATTTTCCAATTCACATGCGTTTATTGTCATTCAAAATAGGTTGGTAGTAAGATATGTTAAGTTAAACCTTGCAACACCATATATTTGGAAAATGTATGAACAAGCACTTCCAAAAGTGTAAATCTAGTTTGTTCATGACTTCCTTATCATGTATTCTACTTTGAAATCTTAGTGAACTAACATCACATGTCTAGATAGGAACATAAACCAATAGAGAATTTGAAAAAAGGTATTTACTTATTTCTTGCTTTTAGAAGTACTACTGCTCCACACCTCCCATCTATTCATCCATCTTCTTCACTGGGAATCAGCAGCATGTGGTAGAAAGATAATTTTTGGTATTATTGGTATCCAGTGGCTAGGTGACAATGATAGTTTGTAAATAAGGTATGTGTGTGTGTGTGCATGTTGTGTGTGTGTGTGTGTGTTTAGTCATCAGAACAACAGAACTTTTAAAAAAAATGTAGTGTTAAACTTTCATTTCCAGCAGAGTGACTAACAACATATCCCTATTGACCCTCCTGCCAAAACAACTAAAAGTAATAAAATATTAAGCCAAGCATGGTGGCTCGTGCCTGTAAGCTTCAGCTATGAAGTGGCGGGAGCCAGGGATCACGGTTTGAGTCCCGCCTGGGGCCCCGCCTGGGGCCCATAGCAAGACCTAGTTGCAAAAAAAACAGCTGGGCGTGGCGGCGCGCACCTGTAATCCCAGCTACCTGGGAAGCAGAGGCCGGGGATTGCTTGAGTCTGTGATACTCCAGGCAACGAGAGCCTGAGGTTCCACGGGCAAAAATAGCGAGACCTAGTCTCAAAAAAAAAAACAAAACAAAAAACCACCTTCTATATTTATGAGCTATCAAGAATTAAAAGAATTCTGGTCAAAATTACAGTGCAAATTAGAACCCAGAGCACTGATAAACTGGCTTTCACCTTGGAGGCATTTGTCCAAACAGGCAACACTGCATATTTATTTTCATTGTCTCTGGGTAGAAGGATTATAGACAAACTAGAGCTTACCAAAGTGCTATACCCTCAGTCTAAGGATAAACTAGAAATACTTATCACCATCACCATCACTAAGAACAGGAATGCAAACTGTCTCACACTATGCAAGAACTGTAAAATAAATAAACAAATCTCCACTGAGAGGTAACCACAATTAATCCCCAAGCAGGTTTGCACTGTGAAGTTACATGACACCTTGGGAGATTTAAAAGCCTGCAAACTATGGTTATAATTTTATAATTATGGCATTGTAATATGTATACCTATCTATGTAACTTGCTTTCTTCTCTCAAAAAAAATTTTTTTTAAACAATTAAAAAACAAAACAAAACCTGCAAACTGACAGTTCTCTATATTGTGATCCTTTATATTGTGACAGAAAGTATTCAATGGTCTCTGACAGAAGTGAATAAATATTCCCTCTGTAGGAATCTATCTTTATTCTCAAAGAATTAATACAGATAAAGTTCAAAAAGAAAAGAAGCCTCCCACTGGAAACATACACAAGAAAACAAAACATTAGCATAAGAACAAACAAATAACAAAATAGATTCACACCAAAATTAATGGATTCAAGTACAAAACAAGTATGTTTACTATATATTATGAAATGAAAGGTTAAAGAAATAAGCAGATCTGAAAAAGATCCAACAAGAAATGGATCTAGAAAGCAGTACAGAGACATAAAAAAGATGACAAATTTGGAAGATATTAAGAGACACTGATGAAATAAACAGACTTAAAGTCTAATATCTAAAAGTTCTTGAATGGAGACAGAGAATGAGTTAGTGCTAATACATGAAAAACAGATAAAACTTTTCCAAAACTGATAGACACCAAACCACAGATTTAAGGTCACTAAATCCTTATCTAAATATACTATGTGAAACTATAAAACACAAAAACAAATTACTTCAAAATACTTTACAATAAACAAGGATGATTTCTATCGAAGAAGGTAAGATGAGAGTCACATCAGAATACAATGGAATTACACTTTGTATAAAGGAAAAAAAAAAACCCAACCACCTGTCAATGTACAATCTCATTATATCTGGCAAACAAATCTTTCAAGATTTATAGGGTAAAAAAGAAAAAAAGATCATTTTCAATAAAAACTTGAGTATTTTACTAGATGATCCTCTTAAAGGAAGTTTTAAAGAATGCCCTGGTACAAAGAAAAGCAGGAAGGAATGAAAAGCAAGATTAACAGAAAGTACAGGGGATAATTTCAAAAACTTGAAAGTATAAATAATAGCTATTACGTCTTTGTTTAGTACA
>PVHY01013820.1:22413-40306 GCA_004024945.1 Uropsilus gracilis
ATAAGAGGGAAGGTGGTGGTAAAGGGACTATAACAGATGGTGATGGGGGAAAAAAGACGACAAAAAACAATATATAGCTATACTTGGTTAAATGAGATAGAAAAGACCTAACAAGCCAGGAAAATACACAAAAGAAAGAATTATTGGGGTGCTTTGGGGGTAGGTGTGACTTAACATACATAAATCTAAGGAGGTGCAACCTAACTTCCTAAATCACATACAGAATTGCAAACCAACTGTACCTCAATATAGAAACAAAGAACCAAAAGTTAGCTAAGTACATTAATGATAAATTAAACAGATTTTAAGGTTAAAAAGCATCAGAAGTCAGAACATAATAAACAGTTCCATTCACTAAGAAGACAGAATAATTTGAATTTTAACTACAATTAATAATGACTGTCCTTAAAATACATAAACCAAAATTGATTGCGCTGACAAACATATATTGACAAGGTAATATAGTTTTCTCAGTAATTAAGGATTAGAAATGACAAAACAACAAAAATACAGAATATATTTCGCACTATAGCTAATAAACTTAAACTAATAAATACAGAACACTGTTTAACACAATGGAATAATTTTTTCAACCAAATAAGGAATAATAAAATCTCACTGAAAATAAGCCTAAACAAATTTCAAATAGGTAACAAAGATTTTATATATATACATACAAATACATATAGACAATGTGCATGAGTGTGCACACGTGTGCATGTGTGCGTGCATGCATACGTGCACACACACACACACACACACACACATACCCCTCCTGCCACAGTACTACCAAAATGGAAATCATAATTAAAATATAACAAGAAAATCAGTACAAAAGAACTTTGGGCCACTTTTAATTGAGAACTTTCAAGAAAACAAAACACTCAGAAATTAAAAAATAGGAAATCCTAAAAACTAAATTTGAGATATAGTCAAAGCAAGACAATGGGGGAAATTCTTATCACAACAGTTTATACTAGGGCAAACAAAAGATTAATATTAGTAAAAGAAATTAGGAAAATTATCTAAAATTCAAAGAGTTTAAAGAATTAGTAGTAAAGAACAAAATCTAATGAAAATAGAAAATAATGACAGGAACAATGCAAAAGTTATGTTTGTCAGTTTATTAATAAAACTGACAAATCAATTTAAAATTGAGAAAAAGAAAAAATAAAGGAAAGGAAAACTACAGAAGACAGGCAATTTATGATACTTTATGATACATAGAACATGTGTAATTAACTTAGTAAGATATTAGCCAATTGAAAACTAAGTGGAAAATTGCTTTTAAAGTAGAAATTACCACAATGATTCATGAACAGAAAAATAATCCCAATACCATCAAATAAACCTAGAAATTAAAAAAAAATAATTCTAGCCCAAATGATAATACCAATAAATAAATATTCAACAAATATCTTTCACAAACAAAATGCTGGTAAACAAAATTTCACACATCAAAGAAATTATAACTATACTTGTATTCTTAAGAATGCAAAACTGAGTATACACATTATGAAATTTACTCAATTATCAATTAAAATTAAATTATAAATTAAAACATCAATTCAAATGATGCTGATAACAAACTGTTCAGCTATTTGCTATAAATACTGCTTTGCTATTCATAATTAAAAGCATTCCAAGTCAGGAACAGAAGTATCACAAGCAAGTAAATGGTAGTACGCAAAAAATCCTACAATATTTCATTTTGCTCCAGTGACACTGGTATTCTGTTCCTGTGTAACAAGTTTAATTCACTTAGATCTTTTGTACAAACTATTCCCTCTGCCTTGGCACACTATTCCCAGTCCTTTTTACGACTGCCTCCTTTTTTTAATCATACAGTTCTCAGTCCACAGACTGTCTTAAACAGGACTTCCCTGAACAGCCACTAAGAATAAATGAAAGTACCACCTTCCCCCAAACTTGTTAAGAACAATGAACAATGAGAATGTTAACCTCACTTTACTTGATTTATCAACATAATCAGACATAAGTTACTCTCTCTACCTCAAACCATTCAAAGTTTTGCATTCCAAGTGCTATACTCTAGTGACACATTTGCTAATCCTATTTCCTTTCCTGGTCTTTCCTATGTTCAACCTCTAAATTCTTCATTGTGACATTACTTCTTAGACTTCTTCATCTCTATCTTCTCCTTTAGGGAATTCCATCCCAGTAAACTCTGTACTGGGAAACTCCATACTGTGAGGAAAAAACTCATCTTGATTTCTTTGATAACTAACTGGTGAGTATAACCTCGTTTTGTACTTTCTGACCAAATATTTTAATTTAGTATTAAATTTCTCCACTTTCTATTAAATTGTTTATAGCTTTTACTGACTTGCATTAGAATCTGATAATTCTGAGAGTTGCACGTTATTAGTGCTTAAACATTTTCTTTCATGTGTCATTCATTTTAACTATGGTAATGGAATTTTTACTAGACTTTAAAGGAGACTCAAATTTGTCTTCCTTTTCATGGTTATTGTGACTCCCATTATACTCAGAAAGATCTTCGTTATTCCTAAGATACAAAAAAATGCTGTACAAGCTTTCTACTATTTTCAAATTGTTTCAACATATTTTTTTCACTCAGCATTTTAACACATCTAGATTTTATTCATGTGCAGGGTGTTTGATATAGCTCTAAATTTATCTGCTCAAAAAATTAAGTTACTTCCACTCAATTTTAGCAATTTTTACTCCACACTTAAACTATCATATTCATAATAAATTTAAATTCATCTATACATTTAAATCTGTTTCTCTTTTCTTCATTCTGCTCCCTTAATTTCATATACCAATAGCATAATGACAACAATTTTATAATATACTGTAACACCAACTAAACAAGTATCTTATTTATAATTTGCTTCTTCTAAATCTTGGGTTTTCTGGCACATTGACTGCTCTAGATCCGTTTTAGAATCAATGTGTTAGTTACCTATTGAGATTCTCACTGGAATTATACCAAATTTTTACATTGTTTATAAAAGACTGGCATTAATAATAAATTATGATAAATATGTTCCTAGGAATACAATATGCTTCACCATTTATTCAGGTTTTGATCTGTATCCTTCAATAAAATATTGTATTTTTTAGCAAGTGTATCTTAATTTTTTTAAATTTCATGTGTGTCTATTTCCTATATGAAAACTTAAGTCTCCAAGAATTTTTTGAGTAAAGAGATCACTTCCTCGTAGCTTATAAAATGATAGCAGAGTCCTTAAGAGTAAATTTAGCTCAAAATTCCACAACTTTCTATAAAACCCAAAAAAAACATGCATGTAAGGTACATATCCATGTACAAAAGTAAACACACTAGGAATGATCAATTTGTTTCATAGTGAGTACTAACTGACTAATGGCAAATGCTGCAAGGGCAGTAAACTGAGAATATTTGGGTTTGAGGGAAAAGAATACTATAACAAATTATCAATTCTTATGATAAAGGAAAATGGTGACTAAAATTTCAAGTATTTGCCATATGAGATTGACCAAACTATTAACAGTGGTTATTTGTTGGTGCAGAATTTATAGATATAGAATTATGACAAGGCCTTCATCTTGAACTTCATACACATTTTATACTATTTACATTTTTTTTTTCACAAGCAAATATTTTTGAAATGAGGGGAAAAGTATAAATACTTAAAGAGTATTTTAGTGGTATATATCCAATTCAACATTTCCTATAAACTTGTAATTTCCTTAAGAATGTATTAATTTTGATTTTTAAAAAATATCAAAATACCTGTCTGGATAAAACATTATAGAATTTATGCCATGACACGACATTGCTGTTCTTTTCCAAGTCAGGAAAACATGAACACAGACTAAAAAAATATAGGAAGAAGTAATTTTAGCACTTTAACACTTACAATTCAATTTCAACCATGCCTTTGGAGCACCCTCTCTTCACAAAAAAGCCAACCTAAGACATAAAAAGACAGTGAGCTATGTGATGACGTGCCCAGTTAATAATCAGTTTTAGCGGTGACAATTATTTGTGAGATCCAGATTCGTTCAAAAACTACTTCTCCGTCCATTCTCATTACTTTCTAAAGAATATACATACCTGTATTCAAGAGAAAATAATCCCTTTTCTATTATCTGCCTCTGGAGACTGATAGATCTATACTATATTATCTTCTTTTACTGATCATGTCTCAACCTTGATATTTTATTTTTCCTATGTTTACATTGCATTTTAAGAAAACGTATTTTAGGCCATAAATTCTTCCCAAAAGGTCTGCTTTATTATTTTACCTGTTAACTCATTTTCTCTTATGTTTTGTGATTTTTAGTTAGGGATTCATGAATTTTTTGGCACTTAATGTGAGTACTCTTAAGAACTGGACTGAAGACATCTCCTGCAGAGGATCTTCATTTGCTTCTGCTAGGTGCCTGGTGATATTACTAACTAGGGCCACTTTGAACTAAAATCAGAATTTATACTGTTTGGTCCGAACAGGTAATATGAGTTCTTGTTCCCAATATGTGTTAAGACCAATATGTGTTAATTCTTAACTACAATTTTCTTTTTCTCTTCAGTATATTCAGAGTTAACAATGAGATAATTAACCCTAACTGCCCCATTTTGTGGTAGTGTTTTTCTGTTAAGTATTTTATCCTCTAGATCTTTCCAACCTTAGGGTGCTTCTACCCCACCCACGCTCCTGCCTTCCCCCCAAATTTTGTACAACCAACTCAAGATCAGAATTCAAGGCATGATGTAAGCAAATGTCTCTGGGGACAACTCAAGAACTTGCTTAAGTCTTTATTCAGAACCACACAATTTTGTTTCTGCTCTTGGCAAACTTCCTTTCCAGAAATCCAGCAATACATTAAAAAGATATTTCTCGAAATGAAATCTTCCAGCTTTTCTACCTGCCAAATTCATTCCTTATATTCAAGAATGAAACAACTGTTATGCCAGAGGAACTAAGATACAGAAACAGATGTTACAAAAAGCAAGTCACAGGTTTTACTATTTTTTTTTTAAGGGCTTATGTTAACTCACCTTATCTGCCCGACCCATGAAGGCAGGTTTGCCTGCTAATCCAAGGCAAATGGCACACACAATGCTGGACTTCCCTGTTCCATTAGCTCCAATAATCATATTCAAGTGAGGTCCAGGAGACACTTCACAGATATCATATGTTCTGATTGTAAAGAGGTGAAATTAGAAAGCAAGGATAAGAAGTAAAGCTTGTTTTATTTTCTTGCTTTACATTATAATTTTCTACAGGTTTCCTCAAATTCCTTTAAATTACAAATTTAATGTTATTTATAGGTTGAATAATCAATAGAACAAAAAAGTGATAATGCATATCTAAATAAAGAATACAATAAGATCATTAGGAAAATAAGATTTTATATAACCCTTTCAAAACTGTTGAATTAAACAATTTGATATATTCTTTTTAAAATAATGAGAGAATATATCACAGCTATTGTACAAATATTTTTTTAATTCTGTAAAACATGACATCTAAAAATTGTAGTTTACATTTATATCTCTAATTTCTTAGTAGCAAAGTCTCATATTTTAATAACTGAAACAATTCAAAACACTAACTCTAATTAGAAATCTGATACGTATGTACACAAACATATATTAACCCAACATTTTATTATTAAGAAAAATAACACCCTATGGTTAGCTTACATCAAAGAAATTTTATTCCTGTAGGGAAAACAATAAATCATTAATTATCAACAAGTACGTTCATAGTATTTCCTCTCACCTGCATTCTAATTTTCCAACACTCCTAACTACCCGCAACAGTAGCATTTAATCCTTATTAGTATATTACTCATCAACAGACTAACAGACTGTCTCAAAGGGAGTGGTAAACTATGAAGTGAACTCGAGGGTAGTTTTCTAACTCATCTTTGAATAGCCAGAACTGAAAGCATAAATAAGCTCAGTTTCGAGAGGATTTCAGTTAGCTGGCAACTAATTCCCCAAGGATAAAGGCTTAGCCTGCTACTAACTGGCTAAATAGCTAAACAACTGAACCAAATATACTCTAGAATACTCAATGAAATAAATAATTTTGAAATGCCAAGTAAAAAAACAGACAGTCAAGGAGAAATATTTTTCAGCAGTTTTCCAACCTCTACAAAGCACCTGTTCTGATAGCTGAAGGGTCTGACGAAAGGAGTCCTTTATAATGGTGAAAATAAAACTAGTTTGGAAACTTCAGACATCTGAAAAATGTTTCTGATTTAGAACTTCTTAATCCCAATACATGAAAAGTCCTGCTATCATTATTACTATTTTTAAGGTAATGGTAGTTTTCTTATCACTATTTTTTTATTTTACTTTTAAAATTTGCTTACATCACTGTTCAACCATTTGTGCAATACTTGATTTCTCCACTCAAATGCAATTCCTGTAGTTCTACCACCATATCACTCCCGAAATCATCATCATAGTCCCCTATGCCTCCCTTCTTGTTTTGACCCTTCACCCACGCCACTGCATGCCTCAGATCTATGGTCTGCCTGCAAGTTTTATCTTTTTCCTGATCCTCTGTTCAGTTTCCTGATACTCCCCTTACAATTGAGACTATTTGATAATTTTCTTTCCTTGTGACTTATTTTGCTTAGCAAAATCCTTTCCAGCTTTATTCATGTTACTGCAAATGGAAAATTCTCATTTTACTTGACTTTCCTGCTATAATATCTGTATGTAATTCAGTAAAATAGTGAAGGAACTGATATTTAAGAAGACAAAACAAGGAAAAAGGAGGACTTCTGGCCCATAATAAACACAGATACTAACAGGAAGAGTTGTCACATACCATCTGCTGTATTCAAAAAAAATTCTAATTCTACAATTTTCTCCAAATAGTGAAAAAGATTTCAAACTACTCTTAAGTACTGAAAGAGAAATTACCAAAGACCCACCTTCTTCCCATCTGGTACTTTGCTTGGAATCTCAGGTAAGGTCTCAGGAAGCATCTACATGCTAAAAGTCAACCCAGGGATGTAGTGATCACCCCAGTAACTTTATCTGTATATTTCAGGACATTCACCTCAAATTTACAATATTCAAAAATAAACCCATCGTGTTTCCTAAAAATTACTTGTCTTAGTCAATTTTTTTCTTTTTAAATACCATTGCCTAATCAGAAACCTAGACATTAGTTTTGCATCTTCTTTTGATTCTACCACTTTTTAACCTTACCCACTTTACTCCATCATGGAATCAACCACCAAATCATGTTGCATGTTGGTAAGATATGTAAACTTGTCTCTTTTTAAAAAAGACCCCAAAAGAGAACCCTTCATAATTTATCTCTAGATTTTTAAAAAAATTTCTACCTTCTTCCCCTACTCTTTAACCAGACCTCTAAATTCTAATTATAATGAAGTTCTTTCAGTTTATTATCTTGCACTTTATTCTTTCCCCAAGTCTTTCCACATGCTATTTTTTCATTTTGCCGAGAAATCTCTCCTTCCATTCCCAGCCCCATTTGATGTGATTAACACATATTGATCCTTACTTGACTAGTTTCTTCAAAGTCATTTTGATCCTCTAAGCCTACCCTTCCTACTTTATTGCTAAAACTGAACGTCCTTTCACTATAAAAACAAACAAAACCTTACACCAGCATTCTAATTTTCCAAAACTCCGAACTACCTGCAACAGTAGCATTTAATCCTTATTAGTATATTACTCATCAACAGACTAATAGACTGTCCCAAAGGGATAGTGGTAAAATATGAACTCTGCACTTTCTTCCCACCTTTTTTTTCTCTTCTAGTTTTGCTTTCTCAGTCATTCATTCTTACTGGATTTGCAAAGCCTTCTGCTTCCACTGTTTCACCAAAGGGTCAATAACTTCCTAACCGTTAAAGAAATGCTAAATTACACTCTTTAAGTCCTCTTATTTGACTTCAATGTAGCAGTTGATATTTCTGAAATGCTTTTTCCTTGGCTTTTCTAATTCTTTCCCATGAGTTCTCTTACCTTCCTAAACAATACCTTCTCAATATGAGTTTCTCTCCTGATCACCCTTAATTGCTGGCTTTCTTCCAGTGTACTTCTAGTCCTCTTATTTACAATTCTTTCTGGACAGTCTTAAGTATTTTTGCACCTTACACAATCATTGACACACATCATCCCCAAATCTCTCACCCCTTCACATTTCCCTGTGAGCTTCAGCTCCAGACCCATATATATACTACCTATAGAAGGAGGGACAGAGGAAACTTCAAGTTAGGGCATAGGAAACTTCAAGTTACAGCATCCAAAAGGCATTTAATATTATTCTTGCCAAATTGCTCCTTCTGAGTAGCACCACATTTGACCAGTCAGGACAGAGCTGAGGAAAATGCTGCACAATCCCTGACTCTTGTCTTGATCATTAATCTGCAGCGAAACATATCGAATTCCTTTTCTTTTAGTTCCTACCTCCTCACTGCTACTCTTAGTTGAAACCCTGACCATCTCTTGCCTTTATAATGTAAAAATCTTCTCGACTCCAATCTTGCACACTTTCTAAATTATTCTTCACATAGCTTCGAGTAATATAAATCACATGTCATTCCCTTAAAATGCAAACCTGTACAAACTTCAAGCTTGACTCTTAGCATAGTAAACAGAAATTCTCAGTAACAGATACCAACCTAATTTAGTATAATCTCTGTTCACATATTCATACACATGTTCAAGACATACTAGAATATTCTTTCTAAATAATAAATTGCTGCAGGTAGTTCTTTTTGTCTGTCTATAATGCTATTTGCCTCTCTTAACACTTTCATAACCTCCTTTATAAAGTCCTTTTTTAACAGTTTAGGTGAAATTAACTACTTCATCCCATCCTTTGTGCCTTCATGACACCTGATAAATACATTATGTGATATTCTTTTACCTGATCTGGATTCAAATAGCAATTCAGCTATTTATAAGCTGCATAAACCTGGGCAAATTAACCCGAGTTTATCTTATAGAGAAGAGAATATACGAGATTATTTTAAGGAAAAAATGAGAGCACTGTGTAAACAGAGCACCTATCTTTTAAAGCACAGGTGCTTTAAAACACGTTCCCATGTCACTGCAATTGTTGCCACTAAAGCCACTATGTGTAAGCTTTGGAAAGATTTTGCTTAAATAATTTTCTAGACAGGTACTCGATATTTCAGTAAAATATAATCACTAAATTCGGAAATGATGATTAACGGTTGTCTGGAGAGACCAAAAAGGAACCACGGAAGTAGGCTGAATTTGGAGAGGTCTAGGGTCCCTTGGGAGGCCCAAAATTGAGAACTGGGCTTAATTTTCTTGTATACTTCAACCTCCACCATCTTTGTCTACACGGTAACTGCCTAGTCTTCATGAAACCGCCATAGTATCATTTTTTAACTGTTCTGAGTTCCCAGGGCCCACAGTTTTGCCATTTACAAGTTAACGTCTTCCTTCAATAGACCGCGACTCCCACAGGGCAGAGACCTAGTCCCGACTGCCTGCCACAGGACGCTTTCAGCAACCTGGGCAGAAAGAGGACTAAGACCCCATCACACAAGACACACACCCACCACAATAACACACACGTCAACCTCCACGAAGGCCTAGAGTAAAAATCCTCACGGTAACACCGACGCGAATTCTCCGTCAGACCCCAAACCAGGAACACATCCGCTCACCCACCCCCACGCACACAGCCCGCGTCCAGGCCTGCGGGGCAGCTCCCCGGCCCCGGGGCAGCCTCAGGGCCACTCACAGGAAGTTCTCCATCGCGATGCGGACGATAGAGCCTTCCACGAAAGGCCCAGACGGCGGAAGCGGCAGCGGCAGCGCCGAGGCCGTACTCTTTCTCTTACTCGGGACCTCTGACGACGCATCCCTGGGAAGGGCTCTCTTGGAAGCCACCGGGCTTGGGGTCGCCTTCCTGCTCGGAGTCGCCATTCTGGCTTCCCCTCCGCCCCGCAGCGGCTTCCGTTCCCACCAACTTGCAGCCCGGCGCCCAGGCGCCGGCTCCCGCGCGAACTGCCCGACACGAGACAACACCCGCGACCCGCCCGGCGCATGCGCAGTGCCACCCCCGCTGCGTCAGCGACCGGCCCCGCCCCGCCCTCCGCGCCGGGTCGCCTCACCCGCGGCCTAGGCGGCCTTGAGGGCTGAGGGTGCTGGGTCCGGCAAACGGGACTTTCTTTTGTGGACGTTTTACGTTTTTCAGTCGTGTGTGTGTGGTGTGACAGTTGTTTGTGTTTAAACCTATGTCTTTAAACTCATGAAAAGATTTTTGTTGCATTTAGTATTTTGAAAACCATTTCAGCGCGAGTTAGTGGATCCGCGAGGAGGCGGAGGCAATTGCGGTGGCATTTGTGGTGGCGTTTGGAGCGCTGGGCCGGGCCACCAGGGGAGCGCCACCCTGAGCGCAGAGGCGGCGAAATCCCAATGGCTTTGCGGTTTTACGTCCGAGTGCGCCGGGAGGACACCCCCGTCTTTGGCTTTGTGTCCCGTTGTCAAAAACAAAACAAAACTTCCCAATGGGCTCTTTGCCTGTCTCTTAAAGCAACGTCCTCGGTCTCCTGAGCTTTTCCAACTTGTGAGAAGACTGCACCGTGCAGATTCTTCTCATTGACTCCCGCATTCCCTAATTCGTTAGAAAGACTTCCTCCCCGCAGCATCTACAAACCCCTGAGCTCGAATGCCCTACCATATAAGTCAACCTGCCTACATTCAGGTAGTTACCGAAGGGCACAGAAGTCTTAATTCTCGACGAATGCTGTGTCTAGTGAAGCTGGGACTGCAACCAAGTAGCCAGTCAAGGTTGCATGTCTCAGAGTTAAAGTTCTGATGCAGGAATTGGAAAAAGAACAAATGAGTCAACAAATAGGATCACTTCGGGCTGTGATAAGTTAATAAAATAAAACAATGGGAGAGGGGGAGTACTGAAGGCCTTTCAGAGGAGGTGGTTGACCGAAATCCTGAGGACAGGGAGTGAAGTTCATAAAGGAAAAAAAGGGAGTTCCGGACAAGGATATAATATGCGAGGATGGAACAAGTATCTGAGTAACAGTGATAAGGCTGGTGTGGCTGCAGCGGAATGATTGTCAACCTTGAAAATAAAATAATTGCTTTATTAACGAAGTTGATTTATCTAGAACGAGAAAGACAAGCAACTGTAGCAAGCTGTAGGGGAGTCCAAGAGACAAAGGAAAGGTCAGCTTTTATTAGGATTCGGGAGGAGATTGGGGAGGGCTATTTTGAACAAAGGCTTATTGGAGAACCAGCGCTCCAAGTTGTGGCAGATTCCCATTGGCTGCAAGCAGCGGTTAGTGTTTAGTTGCTAGGGTAGGGAAGACCCTCCCTTCTTCCAGCTGGGTCTGTGAGCTCCCCCTTCTGACCCTCTCACGCCATTTTGAGATTTTCCTTTATTTTTACATTATGGCAGCAAAGCTGAATTTTAAAAGCAACGGAAAGCCATTGGGTGACTCTAGGGAAGAGACTTGATGTAATTAAAGTTTTTGAACAGCTCCTGTTGGAAGGGGTCAAGTCTAGTAGAGATGGGTAGGAAAATTACTGTAGTTGATTGCTGACTCCCTCAATCAGATCCCCATTTCCTCTTCCCATCCAAGGAAACTGCTCTTTCTAAAAGTTATAAACAGAAAATAGGATAAGTAAAATGCATGTGATTTTGTCATGTAAATTAAGATAAGAGTAATTTATGAACTTAAATGGCAGGAAATAATAGAAAAAAATACTCTACTCAGTGCTTAGAAAGGAAATTTACAGCCTCTTAACAGCAGGGAACAGACAAATCTGGAAGGAAAAGGACAAAATCAAAATCAGTATCAAAGCTGCCATTGTTAACTTCCCCCGGGGTCTTTCATCTATGTTTCAAGTGTTTCCTTCCATGTCCTCCAAGTCCCTGGTACAAGCCCATGGCCCAGAAGCAAGCACTGCTTTTTCATGTTTCTTCTGTCCATGTGTCTCCTCCAAGCCCCCCCCCCCTTTTTTTTTGAGACTAGGTCTCGCTATTTTTGCCCGTGGAACCGCAGGCTCTCGTTGCCCAGGGTACCACGGACTCAAGCAATCCCCAGCCTCAGCTTCCCAGGTAGCTGGGATTACAGGCACGCACCACCACGCCCAGCTATTTTTTGGGGACGAGGTCTCGCTACGGGCCCCAGGCGGGACTTGAACCACGATCCCTAGCCCCGGCCGCTTCATAGGCTGAAGCTTACAGGCACGAGCCACCGTGCCCTGCCAAGTAGTCTTCTTGATCTTCCTTTCTCCCTCAGCTTCTCGTCCTCCCTTCTCAGCTCCACCCTTTCTTGGGTGGGGCAGAGAATCTAGAGCCACCCCTTTCTTTGGGAACCACAGTTAAAACCCTAGTTTCAAAGAGGAAAATCTTTACTGTATTGACATGTAGGCGTCTCTCCCTTTGCATATTTTTTTTCCCCTTTTAAAGAATTTCATTATTTTGCCTATAGGAAGCAACTCTGCCTCTATAAGCTCTGTGTCTTCCCCCACATAGGCCCACTTACACAGTTAACCTAAATCAGTGACTCCTGATTGAAAAAGCCTTTTGATCCCAAATAAAGTGTTTTTCATTTGCAAATAAAGTTCTGGCTAGTTGTTGGATTATCTTCAATGATTCGTTTTTCCTATTATTCATATAAATTTTGTGAAGAGTAATGTGGGATTCCCCTTTAAGAGCCCAAGAAGAGCTAAATTCTTTTAAAAAGTGTTATTTGGGCAAATAGATACTGGGAAATGAGAATATTGGTAAGAGTAACAGGTATTGGGGGCAGGGAACCAGCCTGATCATTATTTTACCATTTTGAGTTCTTTAGTTTACTAATCAAATTCTGATTCTGAACTCGGGGAAGGTTGAGAATGAATCCCTAACTTGTGATGACCACATAAATGCACATATTTTGAGTTCTTTCCTAAACAGTCAAAGAGTTATGTTATGCTCCCATCCTTTAAAAAGGAAAATACTACTGGTTTTGTCCCTAATTACCAAATTATACATGTTAAATACATGTGTATGGAAACATACACAGGAAAACAAACATACAAAAGGGAAAATTATCATAATTCCTTTACCCAGACTAATCCCTGTTAAAATTTTGGTGTATGTTTTGACAACCATTTCCTCCATACATATGTGGAATGCATGTTCAGTTCTCCTCAAAAAATATGATCATACCACACAAAAGTGTGATCTACATCCAACCTGTTTTCAACCCTGTTTTCCATTGAATATATTATGAATCTCTTTCCATTTTACTGTGAAATAGCATATAGTAACTATATAGTATTTCATTTAAAAGTATACTCTAATTGATCTACATACTTCTCTTTTGATGGGTTTTTATATGACTGAAAGTTAGCATGAATCAAAGGTTTTCTGGAAGACTAGCTCAGTGCATTCTATAAAAAAGTTTCACATACCCATAAAAACATACAAAAATATTTTGCTATATCTGGATTCTTAAATTCAGGTGAAAAAAAGAGTGGTGTAAAAGAGACTGGAGAGAAAAGGCCTTTGGAAAAACTATCAATTAACAAGACTTGAATGCTAATGAATGAGTGAGTGACCCACAAAGCTAATAAATCCTATACCCTTCAGAGTTTTTCTAGTCATCAGCTGAGTTGTTACCTTTCCTTACTGACCCAGTTAACTGGGAGGCTGAGGCTGGGGATCACTTGTGTCCTGGGCTTGAGATAACCCTGGACAACATAGTGAGGCCTAGTCTCTTAAAAAAAAAAAAAAAAAAAAAAAAAGTGGCAAAGTTTTAACTTTCTGTGACAAGAGAGTAAATGACCAGTGGGCATTTTGAGTGGTGGCCTTCCAATTCTGCAGAAACTTTAAAAGGCACATAAACAAAAAGCTGGCAGATAGGGTCAAGGTCAAAGATTATAAATGTATTTTACTTCACCATCAGAATATCATCTTCTGTGTTGTCATTCTTGGCTAAATCCAAGATCTTGATATGATGCAAGAAAGTGGGACAAAATGTATGAAAAGTTACTCCACTGAGACCTCCTCTGGTTAAGACAGTTTACTAGTCCACTTCTATCAAGAACCCACACAGGTTCATAGGAATAATCCCCTCTAGCTTATATAACTAGTAGAAAGGAATATAACTGCTGCCTTTAGCAAGTTCAGAAAGTGGAAAAGTGAATCCTCATGACTTGAGAGGGAAAAAAGTCAGATGTTTACAACCTAAGTGCCTGGCACTCAGGAAGCCCTCTGATACTCCCAAGCCCACATAGACTTTCTAATTCCCCTACATAAAGAAATGATGGAGAAGATTTAGTTCTGAGTCTCAGGAATCCTCATCCTTTCCACAGGGAAATAGAACCCCATAAAGATAGGTTTAAAGTTTTAAAATATTTTAATTTTACAAATTTTTTTCAAACATCAAATGAAAGTTTAAAACAACAAAAACATCTGCTTGTTCTTACTGCTATAGTGCTGGTAGTAAAGCCTGACCCCAATATGGGCAGTGTATTTGTTCATAAAATTTAGGCATTGCATTAGCTGTGTCTGAAAAACACAGAGGTAAAAGAGGCCTAAATAAGAAGGATACTTTTGCTTTGTTGCAAAATCCAGGTGTGGACCCTGGAGGAGAGAATGTATCACCTGGAGGTGTGTAGAGTGAAGTCAGAGCCTTTGGATTTTAGAAAAAATAAATAAATAAAAAGGAAACGAAGAGAAACTAGAGGACATAGACTTTGGGGGAGAGGAGAGGAGAGAATGGCAGACATGTAAAGAGTAGCCCGAATGACCAAGCTGTGCAAAAGCCCCCTGGAATATTGAGCTGGTGGTGGCAAGGAGCCATAGTGGCCGGCAGAAGAGTAGCCGGTTTGGAGAGTGTGGCACGCAGCAAGGTGGCATAGTGAACTGGTACCTGGAGATAGCCAGTAATTTGGAAAGCTAATTTGTGCATCAGCAATTGTGGAAAAAGTTTGAAACACCTTGCGGCTCAGAACACTGGAGAGAAAAGCAAAGAGAAGAGGACAGAGAAAGACTGGAATTTTCAGTGACTGCCTCAGGTTTGGAGAGGCAAAGGGGCACCATCATGGACATGTGTTTTTGAGACCTTTGGGACTGAAAATGGTGACTGGGGTAAGATAACTAATCACTGTGGCTTTAAGGACTTTTTGCTTTCCTTGTTGAATTTCCTTTTTAATAATCCCTGTTGTTAAACTGCGTTTGACTGACAAGTGCTACGCAAGGGTGGTAAGAACCTGAGGGAACCTGGGTGGCAGAAGCCGCATTTTAAAAGTTTTTTTTCCTGTGGTTTATTGGTTGGCGGCTTCTGTCCCTTTTGACCCGATTTCATTAGTAGAATTGGTCATAGGAATAAATAAATTGTATAGTAGTAATAACTAGTACTAACAGCCTTTATCATATATCAGCTGCTATTCTAAGCAACTTTTCATATTTTAGTTTTTATATTTTGATCAATGTCTCAGCAGATAGTACCTCTTTCTCAGTTCCCCATCCCTTGGACATAGAAACCAACTTCTATATAAAAAATCAATTAAAAAGAATTTTTAAAAATCTGGTATTAATATCAGGCTTCCTGTGTTTTTTCTTCTTTGTAGCATGTCATGATAAAAAGCTTAAAGGTCAGTGGGCCCTCATTTCTTTTGAGCATATGAAATAGGAAAATAATATTAAATTGTTTCAGAAGAAATTTTCCTTTGAGTTCAGAAAGATCACCAATAAAGTGTCAAAGTGTCCTGTGCAAGTGCTTGCAAACTGACTAGATAGTCTCCCAGTCCAGACTAGATCAGTGGCAGGAGTGTCTGAGGGACAGTGAAATTTTTCTCTCATATCTTGTTATTTCCTAAAGGAAAGAAAGTTGACCATTTTTAGAATTGTGGTAAATCAGTCACATAAATTATAAAATAAATGAGTTCTTTCGTATCAGTCACTGAGAGTGACATTTCATCCCACCATCTCCACAACTTGGAGTGCTAAGGAATTCTCTCATAAACATTGATTTAGAGTTTTCAGTTCTATAACTTTGGTTGGCAGTCATAAAATTCTTTTTATAATTAAAATTGTATTTGTTTTATTATTTTAGGAAGTTTGAAAGTCAAAATGTACAAAGCAGAAACTAATCACTATTCATCCTCACTCCTACAATAAAAAATTAATGGTTTGATTTCATCCAGTACTTTTTTCTTCTCTTTACATTTAATTTACACATAAAACAAATGAATATAATTGTCTCTTAAAAATTAGGACACTATAGATAAAATCATGCGTATTTGACTTTATTTTCATCTCAGTCTTATTCCTGCATCCTTTTTCCTCCAAAGCTAACTGCTCTTTTACAGTTGTTCAGTGTGGAGTGTAATAGCTTTTAACATCATTTTTATATTTACATGTATTTTATCTATAAACAATATGCAGTAATATCTTGAATGGAAATGAATTACATGATTGTTACACATGTACAAAGTTATTACATACATATATATAAATGTCAAAATAAAGTACAGTAAGAATAGTTACACAACTTGGTTTTTCATTTAAAAATATGTTTGTGAGATAGATCCATGTTGACATACTTAAGTCTGTTTTCTTTTAAACTGCTGTAGGATTTTTGGATGAATATATCAATTTTATGCATTATTTACAGATTTAGCATATAGATTACTTCCAATGTTTCATTTTTACAGATTCCTTCAGGAAATATCCTCAGATATGTCTTTATGTACATGTGCCAGCATTTCTTCAGGATATATACCAAGAATTAGAATTGGTAGACTATAGATCATACTTATTACTTGCCTCCAGTTTCTTAGTTTTATGGCTTTTGGGTGACTTCTTAGTAACTGAAATTATTAGAAAACAAAACTTCCCTCTTTTTCTGCTGCACATTAAACTTTTTGGTTGATAGGTATTTTCTCTCTCATCCCTACTACACACATTCTCTCTTCCATCTCTTTCTCTCCACACCTCCCCCCCTCTCTCCCCCTCTCTCTCCCTCTCTTCTCTCTCTCCTCTCCCTCTCCCTCTCTCTCCTCTCTTCTCTCTCCTCTCTCTCCTCCCTCTCTCCCTCCCCCCTCTCTCTCCCTCTCCCCTCTTTCTCCCTTCTTCCTTCCCCCCTCTTATTTACACAGTACCCTTTCTTTTTCTTACCAGGTCCAGAAGACCATGTAGGTTTTGAAGTTTAACAAAATAAGATGGTAATTTTTTTAATGCAAAATAATTGAGGCATAAAAGAATTTAACTATTTTCAATGCATGTTCATAGCTAAAATTTCTAGGAAAGTAGAAAAACTTCTATTAATCAGTAACAAGGCAACTCTAAAACCTTCGGCAAATTCATATTCCATTATGAAAAGTTTAGAAGCTTTTAAGTTCTGGAACAAGTAAAGGATGACAGTTGCACTATTTCCACTGAGCACTGTATTGGATCTTAGTTTTCCAAGAAAGTTAAGAAAATAGAGTAAGGAGTTGAAAAGAAGAAATCAAAACTGGCTTACTAAGAAATCTTACCTAATAGTAAAAGAAAATAAGCAGAATGATGGCTCCCCAAAGATGTCCACAACCTAATCCCTCATGAATGTTAGTTTATGTGGCAAAATGAAATTTGGAGGTGTGATTAAACTAGGCTCTTGAGATGGGCTGAATATCTTGGATCATCTGAGTGGATGCAATCAAAAGGGTTCTTCTAAGAGGAGATAGGAAGACCAGAGTCAGAGGAGACATGACAATGTAGCACATGTCAGAGTGATGACACAACCTGAAAGGGGTCATGTGCCAAGCAGTATCTCTAAAAGCTGGAAACGGCAAGAAATGGACTGCCCCTTGCACCTTCAGGAAGAACACAGCCCTGCAGACATCAGCCCCATTTTTTTTTTTTTTTTTTTTTTTTTTTTTTTTTTT
>PVHY01013821.1:0-16725 GCA_004024945.1 Uropsilus gracilis
CAAGGGTTTAATAATGAAGATCCACAAGGAACTAACACAACTAAACAAAAGCAAAACAAAAAGCCCAATCAAAAAATGGGGAGAAGAACTAAAAAGACACTTTTCCAAAGAGGAAATACAAATGGCCAACAGGCACATGAAAAACTGCTCAACTTCGCTAGTAATAAGAGAAATGCAAATCAAAACAACAATGAGATACAACCTTACACCAGTAAGAATGGCCCACATCCAAAGAACAGACAACAAGAATTGCTGGCGAGGATGTGAAGAGAAAGGAACACTACTACATTGTTGGTGGGAATGTAAACTAGTCTAACCACTATGGAAAGCTGTATGGAGGACCCTCAAGTTAATCAACTAGCCTTTTAAATAATGAAACCCTTTAGTAATAAAAATCATAATCTGTTGGCTTAATTATGTAAATGGAAAAAATGATTTAGTAGTATACATTTATGTTTTTATTTGGGAACTAAATTTTATCCTCTGTAGCTGCTAAGTTGGTAGGACAAATTTTTTTTTTTTTTTTCAAAAATGCAGACTGTGGAAATGCATAACTATAAGATATTTTAATATTTCTTTAAACATATTTATTTTATAGTAGCTTCAATCTTTCCCAAAGCAACAGAAAATTGTAACACCAGAAGTAGTTCTATAGACTGTGCTTTATCATTCACTAAAGGGTTTTTAGTTTTCTTTCTTTGTCACTTGCCACAAGCATGCACTTACTCCGACATTGTCAGGTGATTCAGCAACTATCCAGACTTTTATGTATTTGACCCTGTAAAGTCTAGCCCCTCAGGAAGTGTTTTTCACTCTTACAAATGAACACGTTAAACAGTTATACAAAGGATGCTTGTCAAGTATATGTCAAATTACTGTTCTAGTAAATCAACACCTCAACTTTTTATTAATAACAAGATAAAATTTGCCTAAATCAATTGGGGCTTCTTTTCAAAAGTTTAAATAAATCTAACTCAAATAAGTAATGAACTCTGGGAAGGCATATGTGGTAATAAATATGTATATGAAATATTTTATTGTAGTAGAATAAAAAATACTACCTAAAGCTGCTTCTTGTATAAGAGCAGGATAAAGAATACAATACACTTTATACTTTTTGTCTGTGACAAGTTTAGCAAAGCATTTCAAATAGCTGAGTGGTGGTGACGGTGATGATGGTGGTGGTGATGTCATAGCATTTTCCCAAACTTGTAAAGGGTTATAACAGTTTTGATAAAAATAATATGGGAATTCCTATAACTATGAACACATTGGATTCTAAAGGGGTGTTCCTAAGTTCACTTTGTTTTCTAAGTCCAAACTATAGTTCTTATTCCTCACCATTCTCATTTTTATTATCTCTGCTATCATTGTCTTTTTTATTTTTCCTTCAATATATTAGTATAAAAATTTTCAAACACACAAAGACAGTAACCCCCATGTACTCCTCATGGAGATTCTACCATTAGTTTTTTACTTATTTTATCACATATCATGTCCTCTTTCCTCCCTCCAGTCATCCATCAATATACTTTATTTTATTAATGCATTTCAGAGTAAACTTCGGGCATTATTATACTTCTTCCCTAAACATTGAGCATCTATATTATTAACCAGATTTCAATTTGACTGCCATTTCTACTTTTAAGGTAAAATGTACATTCAATGACACTGCACAAATATTGATTATATATTCCGTGAGTTTTGACAAACACATACACTTGGAAATCCAAACATCCAAATTCCTATCAATATACTGAACTTTACCATCTCAAAAAGTTACCTCACTCCCCTTGCCAATCAAATATAAATATATATATAAATTTTATAGAATATATATAGAATAATATATATGAAGTTTTATATATATTTAAAATCTTTTCAGTAAACTCACTACTTTTGTAGTTACCAGATGCTATTGAGTCCACAATATTTATAAGATATATCAAAAACAGCAAAAATATACCAGACTGCCCTCAGAACTAATGTTTCTCTTAGCATAGCATATCATAGGCCTCAGCATCACTCAAGATGTTTTTTAAAGAGCAAATTCCTCAACTCCATTGCAGACCTTCTGAACCACAATCTCTGATGAAAAAGCTTAGGAATTTTATTTTCTGCCAGATCCAAAGCTGATTCTGGTGAACTAAGGTTTAAGAACACTTGCCTTGGTGTGAGATTGACTGAGTTTTAAATAACTGCAGGTAACTGTTGACATCATCTGTTGGTGGTAGACAGTAGTTTTGTTCTAATGATTCTTTCATATATTCAAAACTTTGATAGCAATGACAGACAACTGAAAGTACATCCTCTTCATATTGACTGTAGAGGGAAAAAATCATTTGTTTAGTAGGATCCAAATTTCACTATTATTAAGTTAGCATCAAAAAGTGTCACAAGGTACACTCTCTACATGCATCCTGTGTCTACTCAGACAGTGAAAATGAGCCTAACTTCTCACCTGCCATTTGTCACAATATCCTGATGATGCCAGATGTACTAACTAACTAATTTTCTTCTTTTTATCTCATGACTACAGCAAGAAAAATTCCATTCTGTCTTAAAACCAGCCAGACCCTTGGAAGGACGAATTGCCCGACTGATTCAGAACCGACGTCCTCTGCAGACTACTCTTCAGCAAAAACTACCCTCTTGTCCCGATTGTACCCCTAGAGTTTTGTGTAATTTTCATACCTTTGGACCCAGATCTACAGAAATGATGGCACTAAGAGATGACACATCGGCGGGTGTGAACCATAAAAATCAGGAAATTGAAGATAAGATTAAAGAGGAAGAACGCTTGCTGTCTACCTATACACAATCACCTTGTTACGAAACAAAAGATCTGACTAGCACTTATGATATAAAGTCATTTCCAAAAATCACAGACACCAAAAAAACAGAAGATTTGTACTGGAGACAGCTGGCATTAAAACCCCAATCTATAACTTACTGTAAACCAAACCATTACATTCAGTATGACCAACTTAAATCTAACATGCCTGATTCGTATGCTGCATGCCAAAACTCTGTTAGTCTTAGTAAGCCTAGTATTTTACAAAATAAACCAGACTCAGAATCTTTAGACTTAGAAAGTTTTTTAAATGAGCCAGAAGAACAGTTGACTTTGAACATGGAAAACGATGAAGAAACAAAACCTATTCTGGATTGGATTCCTAGAGGTGGAGCGACCAAGCCACAGACTGACCTACTGGAGCTTAACAACTCTTTTTCAAAAACTGGTGCACAAAAACGTTTCTATAAATCAATTCTAGATGACCATAAAGACCTCAGGGATAAGGACAATTCAGGGATGAAACACGAATTCTATGGCTATAATTCCTATTATTTCTATAATTGAGACATTCATCCTTCATCCTCCCTTCACAACCCAGCATCTTACAAGAAAAAATATAACAGAATTTCTTCCTCGTTGTTGGATTCTCTTTTGTAGAATGACCTTGTTTCTACAAAAGGTCACTGTTAATGAGGTTTATGTTTTCGGGAATTTAAGTTAAGATTTGCTCAGAAAATCAGAAGAGACGATGTTCTGACTTCCTGAAATGACTAACAATTTGGCAATAAAATATTAGTACCAAAAATGTATAATCTCTAATCTCATTGTTTTATTATACTCCAACATTTTCCAAAATCATGAGAAACAATACTTATGGTAAATTTTAAACCACTGACTTACAAAAATGAGTACATCTGGCACCAATTCTTATGCAACCAGTCAAAAATCTTCATTTAACTTTTGACTCTCCAAAAGCTTTACCACTAGTAGCTTACTGTTGACCAGGAAAAAAACCATTACCACAAATTTGCATATGCATTATATACTGTGTTCTTAAAATAAAGCATATTAGAGAAAAGGAAATGTTATTAAGAAAATCATAAGTCAATCATCATGAAGGTCTCCATTCTCATAATCCTCATAGTGAGTAGGCTAAGGAGGAAAATGAACACTTGAGAAAAAAACTTCAATGCCCAATAATTGGTGGATGTCTATACAAACTAAAATACCTTAATAAAAAATGCTTATGTGAACACTATAACTTTATGTAATATTTGTGCAAAATAATTTCAGGTACAAAAATTGAAGTTCAATAATTGAGGGGTGAACAACTCTACAAGCTATATTAACTTTTAAGGTAAATATGTGAGCCCTGGTCCTTTATAAAGGAACATGTCATGAACATTATAATGGAACATATAAACATGTAGACAAAAGAAATCATTAAGAAGATGAAACCCAAAATGTTTTACATGCAGGCATTCTACATTGTTTCCTTTAACCAACCACAAAAATAAAAGTTTCTTATGCAGATAAAACATTACAAGGATCAAAAAATTATTTTAGTAACTGATGAGTTCTAATTGTGACAAGAAAGGATAGTGTCTTCATCCATTTGGGCTCCTACAACAAAAAAAACTAGGTAGTTTCTAAACAAATATTTCTCCTAGTTCTAAGTCTGGAAAGTTTCAAGGTCATGGTACCTGCAGTTTTGGTGTCTGGAAAGGTTATACTGTTACAGTTCAGGATCCTCTTAGCTTCATAAAAAACAAGACCATCACAGATGCAAGAACAAAAAGCCTTATTTTGTGATCCCAGTTTAATCTGGGATCCATACCTGGCCCTCGCCAACACAATGGCAGTACCTTGGAGGGAAGGACCTTGATTCTCAAGATAGAGGGTTTATATACTCTTTACAGGCAGCTTTGGAAATTTTCACACATGTTTTGACAAAGTTAAGACCTGGGAGCAAACACCAGATAACCACCTGGTATAGGGACAGTAACATGGTTCGGGGCTTTGGTTTCCTGAGTCTGTTTGTTCCCTTTGTTATGGCTTCAGCCTTGACATGCTTGACCTCTAAGCTTTGAGCAATAATTTCTTAACAGTTTTAGACTATAACATTCCCCCCTTTTTCTTTGTGCAGGCTGTGCACTCATAGCTGAGCACTCACAACTGATAATATACATCAGTATATTCATTTTGTGACAACTGTTGGTATTGATGCCTTAAAACTAAAGCATGAACTATAGCACACACAAAAGCAAGCAAGTGGTTAAGAATACAAGGGCCAAAAGTGAGCGTTAGCAAAAGCAAAACTAGTAGTCCTGCTAAGGCTGACAAGAGTCGTGAGCCAAGGGGAAGTAGTAAACCAGGATTCAACCAGTTTACTTGGGTCTCTTGATTTTTTTTTTTTTTTTTCATTTTGCTAACCCTTCTCGAACCTTGGCCATAGAATCTCTTACTATTCCGTGTGGTCCGCATAAAAACAGCACTCTTCCCCTATGGTCACACAAAGGCCTCCTTGTTGCAGAAACAATAGGTCTAACCCACCTGATTTTGGAGGACCACTTAGGAAAGAGAAGATAGGGATTTTTCAAGGCTGGAAATAGAGGGCTCAGTTCTCTCTAGAGCTTTATCTATAGTAACCTTTAAGGTGCCTAGGGAAGAGCTCTGGGTAGCTAAGGCTGTGCTTCCTAACCCAGCTCCCATTATTCCTAAGAGAGTTGCAAGAGTAAGAGCAGCACCAATGGTGCATGGCTTTAGTGGATGGGAACTGTACTGTTTATGCTCTATGCTAGAAAGGAACTGCTCATTAGTATGATAGCTAAGTTTGGGAAAAGTATGGACTAAAAGGCACCATTCCTTGTTTCAGCTTAGCACAGCACTGGAGACCAAGGCAACACCCCTGAGGTGTTACAGACCCACCATGCATTTTGAGGAGCAGCATAATAAAGTGAGCTGTCACTAACAATAGACATAAGGCTCTTGAAATGAATGTGGCAAGGCTGGAAGCTGATATGTAAATGCCTTTCTCTTGAACTACTGAAAGGGTTAATTAACCCTTGCTTTGATAAGTCTTGCCCATCACCAATGTTGTTCGGTGACTCCACTAATGGAGGTGTTATAAACAGCTAGGGCTTCATAGTAGGGAGGAGGTGCTCACAGACAGAGCCAGCAAGCTTGAGTATAATTTGGGTAGGATGTGTTAAGTAGGGAGAAGGAACAGAGACAAGGGACCATAATGGGTCTCCAGATGGTAAGGGTGGGAAGGGGAGACTGTCAGCAGTCTCTGGGAACTTATTGGTGGGTGTGTCAGGGGTCTTTGGAGACCTAGAAGAGGAAGGAAGAATTTTTTTTTTGAATGCTTGCAATATTGATTATGGGGTTTGGACCTATTCCTTGTGTTGGAACAGATTCTACTGTTCTTCTAATAATAAGAGTGGAAATTGGGTGGTTAACCGAGTAGAACCTGAGATCCCATGTTCTGCCTGTTAGCCATTCTGAGACCTTTTTTCCCTATTGCGTAAAAGACACTGACTGCATTAAGTCTGACTGGGGCACACCTTGGGTTATGGCTCAGATAGACACCAAGGGGTAAATTAATACAGGGACGACCACCGTCTATGTTGGTCCTATGGGCCCTTGCATATAGGCGGCGGCAAATGAGAAAGACACAAGGTCGGGTTTGGAGCTGGTCATCTCCAGTCACCATCAGTAGAGCCACTTTCCATCCCCCCACATTTCCGAAAATTATGTGTAGAAGG
The DNA here is from genome assembly GCA_004024945.1 of Uropsilus gracilis. Taxonomy (NCBI): domain Eukaryota; kingdom Metazoa; phylum Chordata; class Mammalia; order Eulipotyphla; family Talpidae; genus Uropsilus; species Uropsilus gracilis. The sequence goes on from PVHY01013821.1 coordinate 6,565, forward strand.
ACAAGCATAAGAACCCACACTGGCGTGCTTGCAACACTGGAGTTGCTGCATACGCCAGACTAAAGTCTCTAAAACAGAAGTATAAGTCTGGCCACCATGTTGAGGATGGCTGTACATTAGCGGTCTGGTTTAGGGCCTGGGAGGACAGTCCATCAATCAGCAGCCAGGTGACCTTAGCAGGAGTATGCACCTGATTGCCCTGGACGGCCATCAGCAGAGGCTTACTCAGTAGTAGCAGACGGAGAAGGAAGGTCTGGCTTGGCATCGTCATCGCCAGAGCGGGTGAGATTTACTCTGAGCAAGTTTTTAGGGTCTATACGAGCCGTACACTTATCCGGAAGTTTTTAGGGTCTATACGAGCCGTACACTTATCCGGCTGAAACTGAATGAATCACTTGCGGTTCGATAGCAGTTCACACCTGGGAGTGGTGGATCCACGGAGCAATCCATCTACTTTAACTGCAAATGGTGTAACAAAAACAAGATAAGGGCCTTTCCACCTGGGCTCCAAGGTTTTTGATGCGTGGCATTTTATCCAAACCCACTGACCAGGAGTAAAGGGATGAGCCATTTTTAGGTAATTCTGTTGTTTTTAAGGTAAAATCAGTAGGGGATGACAGTTTTTCATATACAAATCAAACTAATTTCCAAGTTCTCTCTAAATCATTTGCAGGCCCAGCACATGGACGCTAAAATAGGTGGTTTGGTCATTACCCATATTGTGAAGTTTAGCATCTAGAACAATGGGGAGCGAACGGTCTACCAAACATAATTTCAAAGGGTATAAATCCCTTTGTATATAGTGTATTTTTTAACTCAAAATGGCATAGGGAAGGAGTATCACCCAATCTCCACCAGTCTACAGACATAATTTTGTTAATTTTTTTGTTAAGGTTCTGTTCATCCTTTTTACCTGCCCTGAACTCTGTGGATGATAGGCACAGTGGAGTTTCCACTGTGTTCCTAATTGAGCTGCCAATTTTGGGGTAATTTAGGCAACAAAAGCAGGTCCATTGTCTGAACCCATAAATTTCGGGATCCCATACCGAGGAACAATTTTTTTAACAGCTTTTATTCTACAGTCAGGGCAGTTTCATTTTTAGTTGCAAATGCCTCTGTCCACCCTGAAAAAGTGTCTACCAGGATTAAGAGGTATTTATATTCAAACTTTCCTGGCTTAACTTCAGCAAAATCTATCACCCATGTTTTTCCAGGAAAATGTTCCCTCTTTTGGGTCCCTTGCTATCGTAGGGCTGGAGCTGGCTGCATGACCTGGCAGGCCTTACAGTTAACTACTATAGACTTAGCTATGCCGGGGAGAAATGGAAAGTCCAACGAGGCTCTAGACAACAGAGGTCTAATATTGTTGATGCCCAAATGTGCTGTCTGATGTAATTGCTGTACTAGGGTCTGTCCAAATTGTTGTGGCAGCAAGATTTGGCCATCAGGGTGTATCCACCACCCATTAAGCAGGCGGGCTTGAGGGTACTTCTGTTGAATCCATGAGCATTTATCTGGGGTGTATGTAGGAAGGTTTTTTGGTAAGGTTGGCAGACCCAGTGGTGGCAGAGAAAGGGACAGCGCAGTCACCATCTAGGTTGTGAACTCATTGGGCTCAGCTGCAGACAGGGCTGTCTGTTGTGCTGCTTTGTCAGCCAGTTGGTTACCCATGGCTATCAGCGAGTCTCCTGGTTGATGGCCCCTGCAGTGCCTGACTGCCACCCTTTGAGGGAGATGAATCACCTTTAAAAGGGCCTGGACTAGAGGTGCATGGTGAAGTGACTTACCTTCGGAGGTAACGAATCCTCACTCAGCATATATAGTACATTGATGGTGGCAAAAGCGTACCTGCTGTCAGTGTAGATGTTTAGGTCCTTGCCTGCAGCCAGGGCCTGGATAAGTCGATGAGCTCTGCTTGTTGTGCAGAGGTATTATCTAACAGTCTTTGAATCCAAATGACCTCTTTGTGGAAGGTGATTGCTACCCCGGCATGCCTCTGTCCATCTATTACCATACTACAGCCACCAGTAAACCCTGTCAGGACTCCAGCATCAAAGGCGAAACAGAGAGATTGGCACGGGCTGCCTATGCTTGACTCAAAATCTGTAGGCATGGGTGAGCCTCTGGCACAGAGGGATCTGGTCCCTCAGGAAGAAGAGAGGCTGGATTTACTGGAGCGCTGACTTGGAAGTGGACTCGATGTGTAGCCAAGAGGAGCCCTTGGTAGTGGGTCAGCCTATTGTTACTGATCCACTTTCCAGGAGGGTGTCTGAGCACAGTCTCCAGGGCATGGTGGGTGAATATGAACACAGCTTGGCCCAGAGTTAGCTTATCAGCATCTTTTACGGTCACTGCTGCAGCAGCTATGATATGCAGGCAGGGTGGCCAACCTGAGGCCACGGGGTCTAACTTTTTTGACAGATAAGCTACTGGTCTTTTCCAAGGTCCCAATTTGGGGGTGAGTACTGCTCTTGACACCCCCCTTTTTTTCATCAGCATAAAGCATGAATGGCTTTTTCGGATCTGGTAGACTAAGGGCTGGTGCTGACAAGAGGGCCTCTTTCAGTTTTTGAAAAGATAAATCTTGAGTCACTGTCCATATAAAAGGGTCCTTGCCTTCTGCAGTGGCTTTGTACAGTGGTCAAGCCAGCTCAGCAAACCTGGGTATCTATAGCCGCCAATATCCCACCAACCCTAGAAACTCTCTAACCTATTTACAAGTCTTAGGTGTTGGGATAGATAAAATAACTCAAGGCATGGCCGGAGTAAGCCAGTGCTTACCTTCATGTAGCTTGTATCCCAAGTAGTTTACTTCAGCTTGGCAGATTTGAGCCTTTGTTGCACTCACCCGGTAACCAAGGTCTTCCAAGGAATAGAGTAGGGCCTTGCTAGCTGCTAGACATGTTACCTTGTCTGCTGCTGCCAATAAAATATTATCAACACACTGTAAGACAGTAACATGAGAGTTTTTCCGGTGAAAAGCCAGCAAGTCTTTAGCAAGTGCCTCATTAAACAGTGTGAGAGAGTTTTTGAATCCCTGAGGCCGCCTGGTCCAGGTTAGTTGGACGACCAGCTCTCCAGGTGCATCGGCCCACTCAAAGGCAAAAATTTCTTGGGTCTTTGGTGCTACCGGAATGGAGAAAAAGGTATCTGTTAAATCCAGGACAGTATACCACACCTCTCTGAGTTCTCTCTCTAGTGAGAGAACTCAGTAGCGTATATGGGTTGGGGACCATTGGGTGGATGTCAGCTACTAGGGAGTTCACTTCCCGTAAATCCTGTACTGGCCGATAGTCTCTATTGGGCTTTTTAATGGGTAGCAAGGATGTCTTCCAAGGGGACCAGTAGGGTCTAAGAATTCCTGCTTTTTTGAGTCTCTGAATGTGACTGCTAATTGCTTTATGGCTCTCAATAGATATCAGGTATCGCCTTACTCTCACTGGTCCAGTTCCTGGTTTTAATTCCACATACACTGGAGCATGGTATTAGGTGAAGCCTGGTCCCCCTGTCTCTTTCCATGCAATTGGGATTTCTTTAAGCCATTCTGACTGCGCACCTTTGGTTTTGGTTGGGTCTGAAGGTGTGCCATCATATCCTTCTGGCTGTTCCCCTTCTCCTAGTATCTCTTGAAGACGAGCCTGGTTAAAGAGTCTGTGTTCATCCGCCAGGGCTAGTGTAAGGACCACAGTTCCTGTGGTGGTAGCCATAGGACTAGAGACCTGTACTCCTTGTGGTGAAAAGGATATTTGCGCCTTAGCCTTGGTTAAGAGGTCCCTTCCCAGGAGAGGTGTAAGGCAATCAGGAATAACCACGAAAGAATGCTGCACAGTACTGGAGGCTAGGTTAACAAAGCAGTTGGTGGTTCACCCATAAAACTATGACCCAGTAGCCCCTTGTACTAAGGGGCACATACTTGTTTTGGGTCCATAATCTTGGGTGAGGACTGAGCGCTGAGCACCAGTGTCTATAAGGAATTCTACAGGCTTCCCCTCCACTGTTAGGGTTACCCTGGGCTCAGGGAGGGGGTCCAAACCCCGACCTCCCTAGTCACCATCAGACTCAGTCCCGCCAATCACCAGAACTGGGGTGTTGTATTTTTGCCTTACCCCGTCCTGGGAGGGTTTTTGTATATTTTGAAGACAATCTCTGGCCCAATGGCCAAATTCCTGGCACTTTGCACACTGTTTTTTTTTTTTTTTTTGCAGTCTCAGCTTCTGGTGGCCTTTTTCTTGTTGGTGTCCCTGATCTTTCTCTACAGCAGCTAATCTGCTTGAGTTGCCATCTGCTTGAGTTGACATTTTTTTCCAATTGTCTAAGCTTTTTGTACTCCTCCCTAATTTTATCTTCCCTTTCTCTAGCTTTAACTTGGAGCCTATCTTCTCTTTCCTCCAGAGTTTCCCTACTGTAAAATACTTTTTCTGCAGCCCATACAAGTTCCTGGATGGGTCGCTCCCCCGGTCTTTCTAATTTCTGCAATTTCTTTTTTATATCTGGTGCTGACTGGTTATAATAATAGCTATAATAATAATAAGGCCATATAATAGCTGCCCTACATTCTAGTGCCTCCAGGTCTAGGGGCATGAACAGTCGAAAGCTTCCACTATACGCTCTAAGAATGCTGCAGGACTTTCCTGGGTCCCCTGATGGATATCTCTGACCTTAGACAGATTGGTGGGTTTTCAGGCAGCAGCGCCTAGGCTGGCCATGAGAGTCTGGTGGAAGATTCGAAGATGCTCCCTACCTTCAGGTTGGGTTAAATCCCATTGTGGATGTTCCATGGGGAAGGCCTGGTTAATGCCCAACAGGTCTTGGGTTTGTGTCCATCTTCCCCTGGAACGTGACAGCAGGCTTCTTAAAGATACAATCTCGCTCTTCTGTGGTAAACAAAATGTTCATGAGTTGTTGACAATCATCCCACGTAGGCTGGTATATGAAAAGAATAGACTCAATAAGATTAATCAGCCCCCTTGAATTTTCTGAGAAAGGGGAATTTTGATGTTTCTGGTTATATAAGTCAGAGGTAGAAAAGGCTAATATTGATAGCCCTGGACCCCCGTCTTCTCCTACTGGACCAATAATAGCTCTTTGATAGGGTGCGCAGGCATGTCCTCGCAGTAAGCCCGGGAAGACTATTTCAGGGTCTTGAACTTACCCTCACATTGACCTGCTCCCTCCCCCAGGGCTGGCAGCAGATAGGGAGGTGGAGGTTCAGCCCCTTGTCCCTTTCCCAGGGCTACTCTAGGCAGTGCCCTTGGAGAGGACATTAGGGAGTCTAGGAGTTTGATTGGAATCTAATCGGGCAGCACTTTTCCCGGCACCACAGGTGTTTGTGAACCGTAAATACATGCTGCTCTCACCTGATTCCTTGAACAGACCTGGAAACAAAAGGCTGTAGCCAACCTAACAGGCAAACTATAAGATCCTCCCATAAGAGGATATAAGGAACCTGGTCCGGGTGGTCGCTTAATACTCGGTGTTTGACCTCTTGTATGACTTCCCTCTCCCAGAGACCACATGAAGTTAGAAGATTTAGATTCTGCTGTGAAAAAAGAAGGCCACTCTGTATGACATCTAGATTCAAAGTATGAGCATGCCTGCGGACAGCAGAGAAATGGTTAATCATGAGCCCCAAAGGAGTCAACTGGTCTTGTTCCATGGCTGTAAAGGAAATTCACAAATATCTGCACAACAGAAAATACAGGGGAACAAAGATACACAAGAGACACAAAACACAAACTACACAGACAACACGAGCCGGCTGGCGATTTAGTTAACCAGCAAAGAGAGGAAATTAATACCAGAATCGGGCCTGAATTTCACATCAGGCAGTTTCTGGATTCCTCATCAGAGACCCTTCCTCCAAGAGAACAAGACAATCCTCTGGAGGACTGTCTGGGATGTCTCCTGGACTCCAGGAACCCTGAGGTTCACTGGGATCCTTGCTCAAGAAGGCTTCCAGCTTTCCCGCAAAGGTCTGGTCTGGATTCCATGTCAGAAAGCCCAGAAATACAAGAGAGGGGAAAAAAGCAGGAAAAAAAAAGGCCCTCTAGGCTTTTCTGTCCACGGGTTATATCCCGTGAAGCCTTGGAGGATCCCGGACGAGCCCCCAAAAATGTTACAGTTCAGGATCCTCTTAAGCGTCACATAAAGCCATGTAGATGCAAGAACAAAAAGCCTTTTATTTCCAGTTTGATCTGGGCTCCATCCCTGGCACTTGCCAACAAAATGGAAGTACCTTGGAGGGAAGGACCTTAATTCTCAGGAGAGTGGGGTTTATATACTCTTTACAGGCAGCTTTGGAAAATTTTCACTCAGATGTTTTGACATAGTTAAGACCTTGGAGCAAACACCAGATAACCACCTGGTATAGGGGCAGTTACATGGTTCGGGGCTTTAGTTTCCTGAGTCTGTTTGTTCCCTTTGTTATGGCTTCAGCCTTGACATGTTTTGTATGCTTGATCTCTAAGCTTTGAGCAATAATTTCTTAACAATTTTAGACTATAACAATACTTCCTCACAGCAACCTTCTCACTGTCACCTCCCATAGAGGAGGAGGCAAGCAATCTCTCTAGGGCCTCTTTCATAAAGGCATTCATCCCAGTCACAAGGGCTCTGCCTCAGGACCTAGTCACCTCCCAAAGTCCTTCCTCTTAATAACTTTAGTAGGAGTTAGGATTTCAACACATGATGTTAAGGAGGACAAAAACATTCAGACAAAAGCAGATACCTTAGTATTAATTATTCTAAAGCCAAATAAAAATTTTTGAAAATGCCAAGAGTTTAGTCAACTCCCAAAGGCAAGTCAACAGATTTAATGTACCAAGAGGCAAAAATTTGATATCATTTAGCAAATAAATTCTGTGAAGAATTGCCGAGTATTGAGATTTCTCTTTCTCAGATTTTGTTTGTTGTTGTTCCATAACAAATATGTAATTTGGTTATATCCTCTTTAAAACTATTCTGGGAAAAATTATGGAATTTTTTTTTTCAAACTCTAATGTCTATAACACTAGTTTTATATAACATGTATAATATAGATATAGGTATTATGGCAGTCAAAAAGTTAAATGGTAAAATATATTAAAACTGAGGGCAATAAAGTCAATTCCCTAATTTAACCAGAATATTCTTGCTAACCTTTAATATGTAATGTTAAATTATAATGGACATTAGGAATGTCCTAAAAAAGGTTATCAGGCTAGAATTCCAAAGAACAAACTTTGAGAGATGCAACTTCCTACTGGAGGAACTCAGGGTTTTACTTGGGCATATTCCCCTGTGTTGTTGCAGCAGACAACTACATTCTGTCTGTGGAAACTATTCCACCCTCACATAGCCAAGGACGGGATACCTTCTGAAGCAGAGGAAATAAGTATTTGTATCAATCAGGGTCCCATGAGGAAATAGATCCTCAAGGGATTTCACTGAAAGGAGTTTATGAAGAGACTATTTTAAAAAGATGTGGGCAGGTTAAGGAAACCTTATATAGTAAGGCATCCAGGAACCACCAAGAGCAGGAAGCTGTATAACTCTAGGGAAAGGGAAAGACTAGCTTTATAGGACTTCTACTGGTACCTAATTAGCAGCCCGAAGGCAAAGAGCACAGGAAATAAGACAAAGATGAATGGCAAATGAACATAGCCAGGCATAAGGTGAAATCTTACAAATACCTGCCCCTCACTCTGAGAGGCTCAGCTCTCTTTCCACAGTGGGCTATCAGCAAACTGAGAGACAAAACTTTCCAGGAGAGAGAATTCCCTTGTTTAGATTGAAACAGGGCACAACAAACACTCTGCCTCTTTCAACTCTGATAATATTAAACAAAGGCTCCTTTTCTCCATTTACTCACACCACATTTTTTTTCACATTTTTGTGTTTCATTTAAAAAAATTATATATATATATATATATTTCACATTATTGTGATCCCTGGGGGTCACCTATCACTTCCCCTCCCTGACCACTCCAGCTGGTCCCCTCCCCAATCCCCCTTCCCCTCCCCCACTTGTATACTTTCATTTCGTTGTCCACATATTAGTGAAACCATTTGGTTTCTGTCTTTTTCCTTATGACTTGTTTCTGCCAATATGATTTCTTCTAGGTACATCCATGTTACCAAAAAATCATCAAATTTGTCATTTTTAATTGATGAGTAATACTCCTTTGTGTATATATACCACATCTTTTTCATCCAGTCATCTGTCTTGGGGTATCTGGATTGTTTCCAGGTCCTTGCAATTATAAATAGTGCTGCAATAAACATCTGAGCACAGGTGTCCCTTAGTACCCACATTAGGGTCTCCTTTGGGTAGATTCCCAGAAGAATGATTGTTGGGTCAAATAGTAGTTCCATTTTCATTAGTTTGAGGGTCCTCCACACTGCTTTCCATAGTGGCTGGAACAGTTTACATTCCCACCAGCAGTGTAAAAGTGTTCCTTTCTCTATACAGCCACGCCAGCACTTGCTGTTGTCTGTTTTTTGGATGTGGGCCATTCTTACTGGTGTAAGTTGGTATCTCATTGTGGTTTTAACTTACTGCTAATGACATTGAACAGTTTTTCATGTGCCTGTTGGCCATTTGGACTTCCTCTTTGAAGAAGTATCTTGTCAGATCTTCTCCCCATTTTTTAACTGGGTTTTTTGCTTTGTTTTTGTTAAGTTGTGTGAGTTCTTTGTGTATCTTTGTTATTAGACCTTATCACTTGTATGGAGGGCAAAAACTTTTTTTACACAAAAAGTCAAGCAGAAGAAGAACAAATTGAAAAAAAAAAAAAAAAACACATCCCATTTACCATTGCACCAAAAAAGATAAAAATACCTTGGGATACCTAACAAAGCACATGAAAGATCTATACAAAGAAAACTTTAAAACACTGCTAAAAGAGATAGAAGAAGACATAAAGAAATGGAAAGACATCCCCTGCTCATGGATTGAAAGAATTAACATCATCAAAATGGCCGTCCTATCAAAAGCAATCTACAGATTCAATGCAATCCCTATAAAAATTCCAACAACATTCTTCAAAGAGATAGAACAAAAATTACAGAAATTCATATGGAATAACAAAAGACCTCAATTATCAAAAAACCTCCTGACCAGAAAAAGAAAGAATGGAGGTATTACTATTCTAGACTTCAAACTATAATACAAAGCCATAGTAATTAAAACAGCTTGGTACTGGTATAAAAACAGATAATCAGACCAATGGAACAGAACTGAATCCCCTGAAATAAAGCCACACATATATAGACAACTAATCTCTGACAAAGGAGTGAAAAATTTACATTGGAACAAGGACAGCCTCTTCAATAAATGGTGTTGGGAAAACTGGACCAAGACATGCAAAAAAATGAACCAAGATAAGATACCTCCCTCACACCATGTACAAAAACTAACTCAAAATGGATAAAAGACTTGGACATAAGACCTGAAACCATAAAATACATAGAGGAAAACCTGGCCAAAACCCTTCATGAGTTACAATTCAGAAATCCATTTTTGGCCACATCTATAGATGGCAAAAAAAAATGAGGAAAACATAAACAGCGGGACTACATCAAACTAAAAAGATTCTGTACAGCAAAAGAGACTACAGAAAAAACAAAAAGAATCCCAACCAAATGGGAAAAAAATTTTGACTTACATTTTTGTGTCTTTTGCTGATGATTTTGGTGTTTAAAACAGGCCCCAATCATAGTGCTGAAGTGCTAGCTAGTGTGTTCCTAAGCACAAGAAGGCTGTGACATGCTACAGAGAAAATGCTTACTAGATGTGCTTCATTTAGGTATTAAACTCATAGACTTGACACTAAAAATATGACTCATAAAAGAAAAAATTGAAACCTCATCAAAATTAAGACTTTAAATTTTATGTTAGAAAGAGAACAACAGGCCAAACAACCAACAACTAAACATCAACTTAACCAAACAACAATTTGCAGAAAAATGGGAGTGACTGAAGGGGGGATACAGAGGAGGGATTTGGAGAGAGGAGGAAGGGGGATACAGAGGGGGATATGGAGGAAGGAGGAAGGATCAATTAATGCACAATTGTGACAAATCAATAAAATGAATTTAAAAAAAAGATATGATATGAAAAGAAGGTCTTTGATTTATTCCAACAGGTTACTACAACAGAAGGCTTCAAAGTGAAGTGTTTAC
>PVHY01013821.1:16825-40327 GCA_004024945.1 Uropsilus gracilis
AAAAAAAAAAACACCTACTAGAAGTATGAAAAGCTACATATAAACCAGTAGAAAATATTTCAAAGATCACATATCTATAAGGACTAATATCTAGACTATATAAATGATTTTAAAAATTCAACAGTAAGGTAATATTCCAATTAGAAATGAGCAAAAGACATAAAAAAATTCAAAGAGGATATATAAATGGCAAATAAACACAAAGATGACACTCAAAATGATCAGTCATTACAGAAATGTATTCTAAAACTGAGTTATCACTTTACACCTATAAGAATGGTTAAATAGTGAAAACACCAGATGCTGTGGCAATGTGAAGAAACTAGATCATTCATATATTGGTAGTACTCTCTTGCTGTTTGTTTTCTAAGAACTAAGCATGCTATTTCCATATGATAATAAACTGTACTCCTAGACATTTATCCCAAAGAAATAAAAGACATATGTTCACATTAAAAGTTTTACATGTTACAGTATCTTTATCTGTTACCAAACTGGGAACACCCAAATGGCCCTCAGTGAACAAACTGATGAGGAAAATGTTGTACATCATTATAATGAAATACTATTTGGCATCAAAAGCAATGAAGTTCTAGGCTGGGCATGGTGGCGCATGCCTGTAAGTGGCAGCCTAGGAAGCCACGGCCAGGGCCAGGGATCACGGTTTGAGTCCCACTGGAGGCATGTAATGAGACCTAGTCCCAAAAAAATAGCTGTGCGTGGTGGCGCGCGCCTGTAATCCCAGCTATCTGGGAAGCTGAGGCTGGGAATTGCTTGAGTCTGTGGTACCCCGGGCACTGTGAACCTGTGGTTCCATGGGCAAAAATAGTGAGACCTAGTCTCAAAAAAAAAGAAATGAAGTTCTGATATAAACTGCAACATATATGAACTTTGGCAAAATTATGCTATGTGAAAGATTATGCTATATGACAAAAGACTATATACTGTATGATTCCATTCATATGGAATAGGGACATCTAGAGAGACAGAAAGTTGGTTAGAAATTGCAGAACCCTTGGGTTTGGGAGGGAGAGCAAGACAGAGGGGAGGTAAAGACACAGGAGTGGAGTATTTTTTTTTTTTTTGAGACCCGGGGTAGTCCCAATTCTGAGAATTCAAGCGATCCCCAGCCTCAGCCTCCCAGGTAGCTGGGATTACAGGCATACACCACTGTGCCCAGCTGGGCTGGAGTTCTTGTAATAAAAATGTTTTAAAATTGATTATTGTAACAGTCCCACACAGTTATGATTATAATAGTAATTACTGAATTGTACATACTAACTGGGTAAATTGGGTGATATGTGAACTACAGTTGAATAAAGGTGATAAAAAAAAAAAACTTCTGCTAGGAATACAAAGTTTTTTGAAATACACTGAACTGTTCTTTGGAGGAGATACTGCAATGAAATGAGTGCCCTAATTTTAAATGGGGCAAAAGATTACCACTCCACAAAGGTCAAGGTCACAACTAACTTGTCAAAGGCAAAAAGTGGGAACAGGTATTACAATAGGACTGTAGGACAGGAGGGTAATCAGAGAAACTTGATCCAGAGGATTACCCACAGTGGTTAACTGAACTTTGGATATTTAGTATTAAACAACCAGGACACTAAGGTCTATATAATCTGTAAAACAATAACCACCAAAAAAAACCTTATAGATTAATAATAAAAAAAAAAACCTCTTATAGCAAAAAACCTTATAGCTAAAAGTCCCTTGACAAAACTCAAGTCATATATTCATAGTCAGGTCACACATCTTGAGCACAGCTGTGAGGATGAAACTGATTAATCAGATAGGGAGAGAACCTGCAAATAACAAGTATCTATTCTAAGTCTTCCACCTAGCTTTTCACAAACAGATCCAAAGATAATTATGCAATGCAGCAAAGCTATTAACCTCAAGATGAAGCATTAGTTCTTAGCTAACACTAATACCCTGGGACTCAAAAGACTTCTGTGATCCACTACTCAGTGGAGGGAGGTTTAGAGGGTTTTATTCAGGTCTTCTTCTTGGTACTGCCAACAGGAACACAGACATGACATGGTATTATTCCACCAACAGAGTGTATGGTTGGAACAGATGAACTTAGCAATCGGCAGAATTCTGCTTTGGTTCCTTAACCAATGAAAAAAGAATGGGCCCAGTATCTGAACCTCTCCATCTCCCCACCCCTCAAATAAAGTCCATTCCACATCTCAGGGAAAGGGGTGAAGAGAGCATAAGGTATTTTCACATTGAAAAATGCAGGATTATTATTCCTGTCACATTCCAGTTAAATCACTGACTTCATCTCATCACAAGATAAGACAGATATGGGAAAATAGAAACATTATTTTAAATTTAGTAGAAATAGTATACCAAAGTTACTGGGATTATGTCTTCCTTATTTGGGTAATTCACCACTTGGAGCCATTGTGAAGGCTTTAAATTAGGAATTTAACAGTTCTAGTACTTTTCAAATCTGTTCTTTATTCCTATGTCAGTTTTGACCACTCTATTTTTCAAAGGCTTTTTCATTTCATCTAAATATTCAATAAAATAATGTTATTATACCTTTTCATTGTCAACAAGATTTATTATTTTTTCAAATGAAATTTTAGTGTTTTTCATGATGTTTTTCAGGTGTTTTCTGTTGTATTAGTCCACTCATATTTTAAATCCTTTGCATTCTCATATTTTAGATGTATCTTTCATAAAGAGCAAATATTTCAATTTTTAAAATCCAAGCTAGAGGTATTTCTTATATTTAGATTTAATTACATTTAATTATTTTGACACTTTGTTACATTTATGGTAAAGCATATCTTTTCGGTTTTCAATTTGCCATCTCAATGTTTGCTTTTTATTTTTCCTGCCTAAGTTATTTTACCTTTTTTATCGCCTTTAGTGAAACTAATCACCATTCCATTTATTCCATTACTTTTGATAATATACTTTTTTAAAGGTTTCGGTTTTTTTTTTAATTATTCTACTAGCTTCCCTCGAAACTAAAATATACCCTTTACCAGGATAATGCAAACATCTTATGATGTTTTAACAGTTTACTTTTTTTATGACATTTGCTATTGTTGTCACCTAAATAGTTCAACTACAAAAGACCTCATTATTAGAGGTATTCACTTAGATTCAGCCTCTTTTTGCTCTTAAATTCTTCCTTTTTATCTAATATCCCAACTCGTAGTCATTTTCCATTTGTCTAAAAAATAGCCTTTATAATGTTTTTCAGTATGGATATGCTAGCTTTTATTAGAACAAAAGCAAATATTTCAATGTCTGATAATTCTAAAATCTGGAGTCCCTATGACTTTTCTTGCATCTACTGCTTCTCATGTGTATCTGATTACCTTTTGTTCATTGGTGAACATTTTATTTGAAAACCTTTATCATAAGATAACTACTTCTTGAGAGAATTTTCATTTGTTTCTGTCTGGTGCCTGGAAGCAATAGAGTTCCTTATTCCAACTTCAAAGTGTGAAGTTTCCCTTCACCAAAGTGAAAAGAAGTCAGCCTGTAGATTTTGTAAGATCTTCCAATTCACCCTTACTCTGAGGCCACAGCCCTTTGAAATGCTGACTAGAGCAGGAGTTATTCACCAGATACCAGGTTCCACAGCCTCTGCAAGCTTTGAATTAATACTACAGATATATTTCTACATAAAGATGTTCATCTCTATATGTCCAGAGATACATAAGCCAATATTTCATGCCTGGTGATTTTTGAATATTTACACCTTTGCCAGTCCCAGTGCAGCCTAGTTTTTGTCACCAGTAACAAGTTTCCATTCTGTAAACAGTCCCATTCATAGACCTCCTGTCAGAAGTCAACGGCAACTATGGCCTATTATCCATAAGTAAGCTTGGGATTAGACTCTACCACCCTATTTGAATCCACAGATAATTCTACCTCTGTTCAACAGTTTAACTGCAACCTCATAAGAGATAGCAAGCTAGAACCAGAACCAGCTAAGTTACTTACAGATTCCTTACACAAACACACACACACACACACACACACACAAAACCAGTAAGATAATAAATGTTTGTGCTTTAAGCTGCTGAGTTGTGGGAGTCCTTGTTGCACAACTACATTCGGCTTTTTAAACTATCTTCAGCAAAGAGTTTGCCTGAATTAACTTCTCTCATTATTGGAAGTAGGATGTCTGTCATTTGTCTTAATATTTTTCTCCTTGTCGCCCCTCTTTAGAATTGAGTACATTTAAAATTTATATTTAACCTTCAAAGGTTTTTTGAAGTTTTATACTCTATTCTTATTCGTTTAGTGGTTATGCTTAGAGTTTTAACATGTACACTTCAACAGCATTATGTTGAACTTAAAACTAAATTCTGATCATTCTCAAACACTATTTGTTGAAGATTTTAATAGTCTTGGTTTTCACTTTCCAAATTAGACATTTTGTTTATATAGTTAATGTTTTGTTAGATTTATTCACATACTGTTTTCACATTTCATTCTTGTATTTCAGATCTTCTAAGATAATTTTCCACATTTTTGAGGTATACTCTTTACAAGTTTCAACACTCAAAGTCTCTTAGTGATAAACCCTCATGTTTTTATTTCCTGCATTTTTGTCCTCATTCTTGAAAGTTTATCTGGACATAAAATTCTGGCCCAATATCAACATCTTCAGCCATCTGAGGATGCTAATAACTTGTTTGTACTTGACTGCCTTAATCTACTGTACGCTTACTTCTGGTTTTGATTATTGTTATTGAAGAATCTGCTATAACTCTGCTGTGTCACTTTTTTAGTACACAATCTCTTTTAGTATCTGGTTATTACAAATGCTTCTCTTCATTTTGAGGGTTCTTAATATGTCTAAATGTTTATTTTACTTATCTTGCTTAGCACTGTTACCTGAATCGGAAGATTTGTCTTATAATAGTTCTGAAAAGTCCCCAGGCAGAATTTCAAACATAGAGCTCTCCCTAATTTTCTTTTTTAGTCTTCTGGAATTCTAAATTAGCTAAAATTTAGAATTCGAAATTGGAATTCTCTGGAATTCTAACTCTAGAACTCCTTATTCTTCCCTTCACCTTATCTTCCCTTCACCTTAATTTCCCTTTTATAAGTTCTATTTTGCTTTGTGTATTATATTGAGAAATTTTTTCATGTTTACCTTCCTATTCATTATTTTTCTTTATTATTTATGCATGGGGGGTGGAGTAGGCTGTCTTTCTTGGGTACTGTCTAACTTATGGCAGCCAGGACTTTGCTGAGTTCTCCTCTCTTCTTCTGGACACAGATATGTGTCCCCCCCCGCTTCCTCTTGGGAACCTGCTTGTCCTTGGAGACACTTATCTGCTCTATCCCCTACCCTCTTACAGGGGTCAAAGCAGCCTACCTATTGGAACATGTCCCACAAGAACTAGGTGTGCTTGGTGAGGCACCAGAGATGGCTGTGCTGCAGTTTGGTCATGTTCTTGGTCACCTTGTGGCCCCTGTTGATGTCAATAGCCATGGGCGAGTAAGTTCACTCCTTCAGGTTGTCTTTTTAAAACCCCTCTAAAAGTCTGCTTTTTCTTTTTTTAATGTGTGCCAACTGGTTATATTGTATTTACTTGTAGATTTTTTAAATTAATCCATATCCAATCATAATTATCAAAACCTTTTATCACCTATATGCTCTCCTTCATTCCATTCCCCCTGCTGCCCGCTTAGATTTACCATATGCATTTTTATCACTTCATATATATGTATATATATGCAGACATATACACAAGTATATATGTGGATAGACATGTCTATACGTGTATATATGTAGATAGACATGTCTATCCACATATATACGTGTATACATGTCTATCTACATATATACGTGTATACATGGATAGATACATAAATATATAGCTGTATATCTATATAATACATATATACATCTGTAAATCTGTGTATCTAGTTGGGGAATAGATACCGTATACACGTGTGCGCGCACACACACACATACTTTTGGAATAGAGCAAGGACAAGAAACTTATGATTACCAGCCAATGAGAAGAACTGCTACAGGGCGGCAGAGCCCGAATTACAGCACCTTTCTTAATCTCGGGTTTCCAAGAAGCCTGATACTAGGCTCCTAGAATTCGGCACCACCAGGCGTGGAAGTTCGATAAAGTGTGGGTAAAGGTCGCCAGCTGAAGGAACGGTAGCCAGGAAACCTCTAACTAGGCGGAAGTTGCGGCGCCCACCTCCGATCGGGTTGAAAACGCCCTGCTAAAGTGCTTCAAGTAAACGCGCACAAGAAGCGTTCCCTCAGCTAACGCCCAGGATCCACTACCCGGCTCCGGACCACCTTCCAGCCAGAACACACATGCGCAGAAAGACCAGCCCCTCGGGACAACACTAGACATTGCACGCCCAAAGGCCTGTCGTAATTGCCGGGCAAGAGAGGCCTCGAGAGGAAGGGCACGCACGCAGTACACCCTACCCTGCTCGCTGGCATGCGCGCGTAGGTTGCTGATGCGCTTCTGAGCCAATGAGGGACGGAGGCGTCATTGCGTAGCCGCCCGCTCAGACGCACGTCGACCCGCGAGAAGGCGGAGCGAGTTTGGTTGCACCAACACCGGTACTTAGGCGCGGACCGGCGTGTCCTTGGACTTAAAGAGCGGGACGTCCGGCTTTGGCGCGATCACCTTTTTGTCGCGCGCGACGAAAGTGGTGAGTTCAGGGCACGGAGGCTGTAGCGGGCTGGAGGCCTCGTCGTTGGGGGGCGTTCTGAGTGGGAGGCGTGTGGGCGAACAGAGGCCCGCTTCCAGGAAATCCTGGTGGAACCTGCGTGGGGCTGGCTGCGTGGGCAGTTGTGACTCTGGGCTACCGCCAGCCAGAACCTGGTGGGCTGCAGCTAACGAGGAGGCTGAACTCCAGGCCTGGGTAGAGGCATGGTTTCGGTCAAAGGCCCTAAAAGCCCCAAAACGGCGTGGATGCAGATCTGAACGACGATCAGGGCCTTGCCTTGAGTGGGTCGAAGAAACTTGAAATGATCAAACGACACTTCCTCCTCTAGAGTGGGAAGGAGTGGGGGGAAATGTGCGTAGCTTTAAACATGCTTCAGAGAAAGCAAAAATTGCCCTAATAAAGAGGTCATATCTTGACCACCTGTCGCTGTTACCGGCACCCTTGTTGGTCGTCTCGCAAAGGTAGCTTTCATCATAGTTTCCCTGGCAACCGTGTTAGGAGCGTGACCTCGTGGTTGACCCCAGGGGTTCTAGATCTGGAAGACCCCCAGCTTCCATTCCTTTCTCGCACTAAGACAATTTAAGAGTGACCTGGGTCAGCCGAATCAACTGCTACCTCTCGGGTGTTTTGTTTTGTTTTGTTTTAAATGTGTTTTACATTATACCCATTGAGAGTACCTTCAAATTATGATATAAATAAATCGGATGTCCTGAAAAATCGGAATTTGGGTAGTTATGTTTAAATGTAGTTGTAATTCAACTTAATCTGACTTGTGACTTTGTGTGACCTTGACCTCATCCTCTGAAATGGTTTTGAGCTAGGGTCTGCGTTTGGCTTACTTGGGCTTTAACCTTCTGTCATTTAAACACGTGCTTTTTTTGAGGAAGTTCTCCTTCCTGAATGCTTGGTATTGAAGAGTATTCAAATATACTAGGTAAATAAAAGAAAATTCACTCTGGTTATTAATATTATCAGTTTTGCAGTGGCTTAATAATTAACTGGAGTGGTCATTGGTTTTCACTGTTTTTATTAAAAGGAAAAAGGGTAACTGTATTTCATTTTTTTAGATTTAAAAATGAGTGACATTGAGAAGGGCAAGAAGATTTTTGTTCAGAAGTGTGCCCAGTGCCATACTGTGGAAAAGGGAGGCAAGCACAAAACTGGGCCAAATCTCCATGGTCTGTTTGGAAGAAAGACAGGTCAGGCTCCTGGATTTTCTTATACAGATGCTAACAAGAACAAAGGTAAGAGGGAGATAGTGTGGTAAATAACCATAATTGAATTGTATATTACATGAATTTAATCTATGAGAAGTGCTTTATTGGGAGTGTGAAATACTAAATACATCTCTTCGTGTTCAGGCATCACCTGGAAAGAGGACACACTGATGGAGTATCTGGAGAATCCCAAGAAGTACATCCCTGGAACAAAAATGATCTTCGCTGGCATTAAGAAGAAATCAGAAAGGGCAGAATTAATAGCTTATCTCAAAAAAGCTACTAATGAGTAATAGTTGGCACTGCCTTATTTATTACAAAGCAAATGTCTCATGACTTTTGTGTGTACCATATTTAAATTGATCTCATACACCAGAATTAAGATCATGAATGGCTGGTAAATTTTTTTTTGTTCCAACAGCTTTGATTTAAATAATATTGACTTGTGGCTAAATGAATATGATTGGTGTTTTGAATTTTGATAGCAATTCCAGTTCAGCAAGTGCAATGATTGTTTCCCCTTCTAAACATATAATTGTACTTGATTGGTACTCTTCAACTTTTCACAAAAATGGTGAATGCCGTCTCTAAACCTGTAGGAAATTGGTTTTGTATTGAGATTTTTTATATAACTGATTACATTAATATATTTAAATACTGAGGAATTCCCTTTGCTTCTCACATACAAAGCAAAACTCATCTATGTTTCAAGGTGTGTTAATTAGCCTAGTAAAGGCAAGGGCAGAAGGTACAATGGCAGTGTCCATTTTAACTTTTGCTCTTAATATTCCAATTTGATTAAAATTCTCTGTACCTAGAATATTGCCTTTTGCTTAATGAAAGGCTTTTTAGTTTGGTAATATCAAAAGAAAAGTATGTAAAGGTTCTCACATAGGTAATCTATACGGTCAGATACTTAAAACTCAGGCATGACAAAAGATAGTAGAAACTTTGACTTGTGAATTCAGGGTTGTCTCTTAAATGGTTATTTAAAGTAGATACACTTGTAGAACTACCATATATATGTGTGGTTGATACTGGTGTTTTTGCCAGTTCTTTAGCATAAATAACCCATCAGCACAAATGTATAAGTCATGTGATCATAAGACTTAACGATAATTAAAACAATATAGATCATGATTTTTCTAACGTGCTTGATTTTTATGTCTAATAACAAGTTTAGTGCTTGAAAGATACAGTATTTTAAGTTAAACAGATTTGTCATTCGTCATAGTACTTCATTGTGCTTAATTGGTCCTGTAGGACAGCTTGACCTGAAACAACGCTTTAGCAATTCATCTTTAGTATTTCTCTGACCAGAATGAAGACCTTACCATTTATAGCAAATATAGAAGTATTTGCTTCTAGCCGGGCATGGTGGCTCGTGCCTGTAAGCTTCAGCCTATGAAGCGGCTGGGGCTAGGGATCATGGTTCACGTCCCACTTGGGGCAACACAGCAAGACTTATTCCTAAAAAATAGCTGGGTGTGGTGGCATGCGCCTGTAATCCCAGCTACTGGGAAGCAGAGACTGGAGATTGCTTGAGTATCTGGTACCCTGGGCACCATGAGCCTGCGGTTCCATGGGCAAATAGCGAGACCTAGTCTCAAAAAAAAAGAAGTATGTGCTTCTAGTCATGGTTACCTAGTAAATAATGATATTAATTTACCTCCTAAATTATTTCACACAGAATCTGCTATATATGTTTCGAGTGGTCCCTGGAATTTACCTGTAGATAGTGAGCGTGGACTAAGCCATAAAAAGTATAAGAGAAGTTCTTAGTGAAGGAAATAAATTTGTGTTGGTGGTGAAGACCATCTCTCTGAGACACTGAGATTGGGGAGGACCTCATCAGTGGTTTCAAAATTAATGGTTAGGTGACCTTTAAGACCTGACAAAGCCATTGTCACTTGTGAATCTTATTTTCAATCAGTGACAATAGGTGAGGGCAAAAATGTCAGTGTGGAAAATTGCCAAAATAATTTTGAGAAACAAGAAAATCTTTTATAATTGAGAATTAAGTCTGGGTGTTAGTGGTGGAGAATTTAAAAAATGCATCCTGGAAACCCTTTAGAGAGAAAACCTAAATTAATAGTACTCACAGATGGTGCAATATTTATAGGCAATAATTGTGGATCTATGAAAAGGCATGGAGTTGATTTATTTCTCTGTGTCTGATCACCAAGTACCTGCTTTGTTCTAGCCTGAATATACTGAGTAAGTGCCTCTTGTGACTTAAAATTGACCCTATAGGTAATTCAAGAGGGGCATACCCGGCTGTGAGGGATAAGGTTTTTTTTTTTTTTTTTTTTTTTGAGACCAGGTTTCACTATTTTTGCCCATGGAACCACAGGCTCACGTCCATGGTACCACAAATTCAAGTAATCCCCAGCTTCAGCTTCCCAGGTAGCTGGGATTACAGGCGTGTGCCACCACACCCAGCTATTTTTTTGGGACTGGGTCTTTCTGTGTTGCCCCAGGTGGGACTTGAACCGCCATCCCCAGACCCTGCTGTGACTCCATAGACTGTTGCTTATAGGCACGCACCACCATACCCGGCTTGGATATAAGCTTTTAGAAATAAAACAAGGACAGAAAGCTAGTAACCACATAATTTCATTTCTACTGTTTTGTGGTAGGTGACTTAGTGAAATCAAAAGCAAGAGCCAAGTATATTTAGGGAGTGTTTTTTCCAGTTGCTATGTATGCTGTTGATTTTTCTAGAGAAACATCCAGTAACAGTTTTCTGTGTTGACGGTTATCTTCTAGACTGTTGTCTATTATGTTAGTTACTGGTCACACATGGTTTTTGAACCCGTGACATGGGTAGTATGATCTGTGACTTTTTTTTTAGCTTTTGGTTACATAGCCAATGGCTACTTGTATAGACAGCAACAGATCTAGAGTTGGAAATCTGGAACAAAAATGTTTCCCTCTATTTTCTTAACCTAGAGTTCTAACAGGTACACTGTAGTGCTCTTGAGAACATGGATTCCAGTGTATTTTTGCATCTAATGTGCTCACCTCTGTAACTTCACCTCTTCATTCATAAGTTGGCAATTTATTTTAGGTAAGTGATACAGAAATAGTAGATATAAATGTCATATTGTCCTTTCCCTGCATTTATCTCTAGTCTCTAGATGTTCATCCTCCTTTAATCACTGGAGATTGTAAATTGAAAAGGTGTAATGCGGGCCTTACCAGAGGCTAGTCTTCCACAATTACCTAGCCTCAGGTTGTTTGATAGCAGCCTAGCTCTGCTGAGAATAAACTGAAACCAAAGTTGGAGCAGTGATGGGCTCTTAACTCTTTCATTGGGTCAGAGTACTTTGAAAGCCAAGTGTGCTCTGTATGGACTGAGGGATGTAGTTCATGCAAACAGAGTTGATGCCTAACAGTAGAGAAGGTTTGTCTCCCAGAAGAATCTGGGCATTGCTGGCCTGTGCTGCTATCAGCCTGAGCCACTAGGGGTCTCATGGTCCTACCCAGCTAATTCAGAGGAGGAAAACAGGCACAAGGCAGAAACCTGAGGAGGAATGAGTTTGACTCAGTCCCCTAGTGCTTCTGTCCTGATCTGTTGAATCAAGATAAGCTGTGGACAAGAACAGAGTGGTCTTGGTGCTTTATCTCTTTCCCCCATCAGGTTATAACTACCTAAGAGTATTTTCCAGTCATCTTTGAACCCCAGACTATAGTCTATATATTATAAATACAACAAACTTTTATGGTCGGTAGATGGGTAGATAACCATTATTCCTATCATTCCATGGAATTAACTTTGAGACTATTAAAATGGAACAACTATAACTGGATTCTATTATATCACATCAAAGAAATAAAAGGGAATAGGGTATGTTTAAAAATGTCTGCGTTCTTAAGAGTTGAGTAAGTGTCCCAGTCAAAGCCTGTTTAGCCTTGCATTGCCTTGGTAAATCCATGTTTTTAAAAAAAAAAAAAGGCAAGATAACCAAAACTAGGGTCAATATACTCTGAATCCATTTAGAGCTTAATCTAAAAGAACTTTTGCCCACATTAAATTTCCTATTTTCTTCCTCTATTCATTAGAAATTTGACTCTGTTCCACAAGGGATCACTAAATGTGAGTCTATAACTTGAATAGTACACTTCAGAAATGGAACTTGGAACTACTTAATTGTGTTACCAGTGATGTTAAGGAGAATGTCGTAATTAGGATCAGAAAAATCGGAGTAGGGGTCAGTAGACAACAGCCTATGGGCCCAGTCTGGTAAGACACCTGACTAAATTTCTTGGGAGACAGCTGTGTACATTCATTTATGGATGATTGTGCTACAATATCAAAGTAGAAACAGGACTGGAAGTTCCACAGAGTTTAAAGTATTGACTGACATCTTAAAGATGACGTTTCTTGACCTCTGATTTAGAGATTTGCAGTTTTTGCCACCTAGGGAGTAGTATTGCCTCATGATATTGCCACTGAACATTCACTAAGCAACATCTGTGAAACCTTTTAGCTGTGGTAAACACTAAAGTGTTTTTCATTTTAACATTCACACAATTTCTTGAAAGCTGGTTGAGAATTAATACTTTGAGTGTTAGCAGTAACCTGCTTGTCAGGTCTGTTTCAGTTCAGATGAGCCATTATCTACAAGACAATTCATTTGACATTCTAGACTGCTCTTATTTTTTACTTCTTACTTGAAGTTAGTTTCATGTTTTGAAATAAAAAACAGGCATCATAAAAGAAAATATGCCCATGTAGCTGTAATCACCTTCTGGTAACCCAAACACTTCAGCATATTTTACCCAGAACTTAAATTGCTTTATAGTTAACAGGTACATTAACATCTCAATTATAGCATGACCTTAGATGTATGAGCAGATATTTCCCTGTTTTGTAGCAAAGTCAACAGGCTCAGAAAGGTGCAGCAACTTGGTGTTACATGTACTGATACTACTTTTCCATGGTGCTCCATCACATTCCATATAAACCAACCTTCAGAACCACATAATTTTTTCTTTACTATCTGGTCTCTTCAGGCCTCACAAGTGGAGTCTGCTTGCTCTTCCACAACAAAGGCCTTGTGGCCCTTGCATCAGTCATCCAGACCTATCCGGTGTGGAGTGCACAGTAGTTTCATGGACTCTTGCTGTTGCCAGTACTTATGCATCTTTGTCACATTCTCTGAGAACATCAGCACCTACCTTACATACTCTTTGAACTCTCACTTGTTTTTTAATTACACTGATAATAGCTGCAAGTACCTGACCCACCCTTAATGCCACCTACTTTCAACATTTTTTTATTTGATTTTTGCTTAGCACTTCTTTCCAGGATTACAAATCAGACCTGTCATTAGAAATCCTAGAATGAAACATTGGCAATATATTTCATAATATTGATAAAGAAGCTCGGCTACTATGGCAAAGGAAATAAAAATAATGCAATTGGGATTACCTCAAATTGAACTTTTACCCAGCAAAGGAAAATAGACTTATGAGACATCCTACTAGAAAAAAATTTGTTATACAACTGACAAGCATCTAAGACCAAAAATATTTACAGTTTAGCCAAAAAAAGGGGGTGGGGGGGGTGGGCAGCAGATATACAGACAATTCACCAATGAGGATATCCAGAAGGCCAAAAGCTACATGAAAAAATATTCATCATCACTTTTAATAAGGATCAAAACCACAATGAGATACCATCTCATACCAGTGAGGATAGCATGTATTAGAATGATCCCCTAAGACAAGTGTCAATGAGGATGCAGAGAAAAAGGAACCTTGTTACACTGTAGGTGGGAATATAAACTCAAAGAGCCATTTTGGAAAATAATCTGAATTTACCCTAAAAAATAGACACAGAAATACCATGACTCCATAATTCCATTCTATCCAAAGAATGTGAAGTTAAACTACATCTTCTACAATATTCATAGTGACATTATTTACAATAACTAGGACATAGAAACAACCTAAGTGTCTGCTGATAGAGGAGTACCAGTGTGATATAACCACACAATGAATTACTGTTTAGCCATAAAATGTTGCCATCTACAGCAAAATGGAAGGATTTCCAGGGAATTCTGTGTAGTAAAGTAAAGGTATCTATATTCAACTAGACTATGTCACTCTTCCAGCTTTCCTCATGATTAGCTTAGAATTTCATCCCTGTCCTTTATTCTCATAGCAGATGACCTTACCTCCATTTCAGATATGATTTCTCTACTTGGCTGCAAGGAAGGTTTTGGTTCTCCCATTCCCCACTTTCAACAATGTTCTTAATTCAATATGGTTCTAAATATTACATCAGAAAGTTCCAGCGTAATCACTCTACCACCCATTCCCAGTCCCCTTGTTCTCCACCTTAATCTCTCATAGATTTGTTGGAGTCGCTGTATGTTTTCAGAGTGGGAACTTCACATTAGGAACCATACCAACAGAACAGGCACACTAAATTCTAGAATATATCACTTTCCTTACGCAGTTGAAGTTTAGTGAAATTGTAGCTTTCCTACTTGAAATCAGGCAGAGATAGTACATCTGGACCAGGAAATGGCAAACCCCGTGATTTGTGTGAAGAGAAAATCTGTAGCTTTCCAAATCACCTGTTCTGAGTTGGGACATTTAATATTGTCAAAGACAAAAACTATACTTCCTACTGACGAATTTTGAAGCAAGTCAGTCTATGGATCTGAGACCCCTGCTCACACTGCTTGGTGGAACCAGGCACACTGACACTCCAGTGCCTAGTTTCCTCATCTGTAAACTGACACTAATTATATTAGCACATGGGGTCTTTTGTGAGGATTATACAAGAGAAAATTCAGCACATTGCCTGGTGTTCAGTAAGCAATGAAATGTTAGGTAACTTTTAGCTGGATGATCAGGAAATTTTAATTGAATGCTAGCAAGGGGTTTGAATAATTACAATGACTCTGGGCTGATAACTTTCTCCAGAGAGCATTCACCTTTTCTTTTGCTAGGTAGTTATTAGTATGGAGACTGAGGATCTTAATACATTTAGAGGCTGAACTGATGAGGCTGGGTTGAAACTTGGGTAAAGCTTTTTCCAGATCTGGTTCAATAGTGCTTTTTAAGAACAGCTTTAAAAGACCAGAGAGTTGAATGGGTTCATCCCAATGTGAACCTTGTCTGCTCAGTGTTCCAAGGCTAACACAATCTCAGCTCTAGTCTTAGCCTTAAGGACAGGATTTGGGGTACATATTCTATCTCTCCTCACTGAGACACCCTTCATTTCTCTACTTTTTGTTTCGTCATTATAGGAAGGAAATAAAAGCCTTTCCCTTCACCTTCATTCCCTGATTCTTAGGCCTTTGCTATACACCCAGAATGGGTAACAGCTTTGAGACAAAATGCAGTCACAGAATGCCAGTTCATTTCTTTCTGCAGTTCTTCTCAAGATTTTATCTTTTCAAGTGCTGATCTTCTAGAAGTACTTCAAGTTATTCATTTAGCTCCACACATGAGAGAAATGGGTGTCAGACCTCAAGACCTGCTGCCACACTCTGTCCTGGAGCTGCAGGTTCACTTACTAATGACCTGCCCCTGCCTACTAAAGATCTTGTCCAGCAGGGTCTAAGCCCTGCTTTAACACCAGAAGGAAAGCATTTGTTCTTTTCTCCAGGACCTAATATCTCAGCTCTCTTTAGGTGTCTTAAACCTCAAACCTCACTCTGCATTTCAGCTTTAGAGTAAATCATATTCGAACTTTGTTTGCTTTTCTGAAAAATAGAATTACTTGCTTTCTAAATCCTGCAATTTTACTTTATATCACTTTACCTCCTCTCTGTTGACAATTCTAGAGCAAGTGCTGTGTTGGCTCCAAATCAATCATGAAAGAAGGCTCATCTTGATATTCACGGACAGTACATTCCAGTTTTCCAATTTATTCCCCAAATAAAAGCTTTATAATCACTTGTAGGTTGCATTCACTTCTTTGAATAGTAAATGAGCCTATTTGTGACTAATTTGACAAGGAGGGTCAAAATCCTTACTGAAAACAATAATGGTAACTATTTTATTAGAGTTCTGATTTTTTTGTATGTGCCACTTAATGGCTATCAGGTGTTTTCTATGCTTGGTCTCATTTAACACAGAATTCTGCACTCTGTGTGTGTGTGTGTGTGTGTGTGTATGTGTGTGTGTGTGTGTGTTGGGGTGGAGTGGTGTGGCAGTATTAACTTTGTTTATCAGGAAATAAAGCTGAGTCATGTTTAAATTTCTCACTACTAAGTGATAGAACTAAGATTGAAAATCAGATCTAGCTCCAAATTCCTTGCTCTTTCGCATGCAACTCTACCGCCTAGCTTTAATTCCTAGTGATGCTACGTCTAATTTCTAACCTCCACCTTGCCTAGTCTGTATCATCACCTGTAGCTCATGTACAGTGTGGATTACTCAGAACAGTTCATCACCTTAATTGAACAGTTAAACTGTAATGACACACAGGACACTTTTATAAGCGCATAATAAAATGTAAGACTATTATACCTGAGAACACTTTATTGGCAAGGAACACCCAAATAAGATTGGAGACTTTAAAGAAATCAAGTTATCACTGAAAAGAAAAATTGCGAATTCTTGGCACAATCTTGCTGGTGGCATATAAAGCAGCTCTTGGCCTCACCTGGGTTGCACAAAGGTGAGGCGCAAATGAAGTGGGTGAAAAAGTGATGTCATGAACCGCACAACCAGCCAGGCTGGGCCCAGATGGCCAGTACAACGGCCAGCACAAGACACATCAGTGGCAGGCTGAGAGGAGCGGAGCGGTGGGCTGGCCCACTGCTGCAGCCCCTGCCCAGCCAGTTTTCAGTGGCATGGTGGTGTGCGCCTGTAATCCCAGCTACCTGGGAAGCTGAGGCTGGAGATTGCTTGAGTCTGTAGTATCCCGGGCAACTCTGGGGTTCCATGGGCAAAAATAGCAAGACCTAGTCTCAAAAAAAAAAAAAAAAAAAGTAGTTCCCAGTTCCACTTGAGCTTTCAGCTTTAGAACAGGGCATAGTGAGGTCACTGGCAAGATAATTACTTTTCAGGAGGACAAGTCAGACCACCAATGGTGCACCCATGGCTTTCAGTGTGGCTGGCACACCTGAAAGCAAACCTGTGTTGGAGACACCTCTAAATCTACCTTTGATCAGAATACCCTGGCCTCTGGGTTGGACACATCTGGCAGACACTTTTCCTTTGGGGTAACTTCAATACCTGCCCAAGGCTCTATTGGAAAATCACAGGCCCCCTCATTTTCCACTGGTGCAGAATATAAGATTCCAGGAGCTGACAACAAGTGCAGGCTGAAGGCAGCACACTCACAAACCACAGCTTTGCCACTGCCCTCATGCTCAGATCTGGAACTCAGCACCTGCTAGGAAGAGCCTGAGACCATTCTAATTCCATGAAGCAAAAGTTCCCCCATCAGCTGTGAGAGATGTAATGGCCACTCTGGAGACCTTTTCTGCTCCTCCAGGGAGAAACCCCAGGTTTTGTGAGGGTGTGGAGCAGGAGATAGCAGGGCAGAAACCTTACTCGAACAGTTTCACAGGTGAGACTGGAGACAAGCAAAGAAACATCCATGCCTATTGTTCACTGACTCCCCTGGCTCAGTCCTCAGTCACTGGCACCTCTGGATATACTTGATGGGGTTGGAAGGGATGGGAAGTAACATTCCCTTCCCAGGCTTGGTTATACCCCGCCCCTTTGATCTTTTCAGGGATTGCTTCCCCATCTCTCACTGTTTGGTCCCTGCACCCATTACATAGAACTTATCCCTTTCAAAATGACTTTGAATCTAGACCCCAGAGAGTACTGTTCCTGCTGTTCCCTGCCAAGACTGAGCCAGTGTATATATACATATATGTATGCACACACACACACACACACACACACACACACACACACACACACATATATATATATATATATATATATATATATATATATATACTTTTTTTTTTTTTTTTAGTCAGTGTATTCTCCCCAAGCCTCTTTGCCAGTTTGGCTCCTAAAAACGTTAGCCTGGTTGATTCTGGGAGGACACTTCATTTCAGGAGAGGGGAGCTCTTGGAGCAGACAAGTGGCTACCATTGCTCTCAGCTGCTGCTTCTCCTCTATTGACCTCACTGGGCTCACTGTTTCTTGGGGATGTTTTGTCTAAAGCCTTGTCTTGTGTTACTCTGTCTGATGTTCAATGTCTATTGCTCTTTGAATCAGTTTGAATGAGAATCAAATTTTATGAGAGACAACATGTTGGTAGCTCCCAACATAGTAACTTTCAAGTTTCTGGGGACTAGTTAATTGAATGTGCAAGTCACAACACTTCATGGATGGCCACAGGGGCCAAGCCCTAGATTTTCAAATGGGATTTTGGCTTTATGGGCTGACAGCCCTGTCTTCCCTCTGCTGTTTCTCTCTCTTACCTGAACTCACTGAAGGTAAAATCACACCAATGTGTTTAAAACCTAAGTTAATGAACCACATTTTTAATTTCCTAGAGATTTTCCCCCAACAGAGCCTCCATCCTGTCCCCTTTTCTTCCTTTGTTTCCAAACCTACTGCAGACCCAAGAGCCTTGTTGCCACAAACATCCTTTTTGGGAGAAGTATGAATGCACTGTCTAAATTAAAAGAAAAAACTATTTAAGCATTTTTAAACAAAAATAAAAATTGATTTTACTTTAAAATCAAAGAAATTTTACATGATTTCAAATTGGTATTTTAGTATATTTGCCTTATGTTTCAATTAACATGAATTAAAAAAAATTTTTTTTGCATACTATTTTTTTTTTTCTTTAGACTAGGTCTTGCTATTTTTGCCCATAGAATCGCAGGCTCACGTTGCCCGGGGTATCACAGACTCAAGCAATGCGCAGTCTCAGCTTCCCAGGTAGCTGGGATTACAGGCACGCGCCACCACGCCCAGCTGTGTTTTTTTTGGAACTAGGTCTCGCTACCGCCCGAGGCGGGACTGGAACCGCGACCCCTAGCCCGGGCCGCTTCATAGGCTGAAGCTTAGAGGCACGAGCCACCGTGCCTGGCTTGCATACTATTAATGTTACATACATTACTTATTTAGTCCTCCTACCAACCTTGCAAGTAAGATATCATTACTGTTCTATAGATTCTAGTACAAGAAGGTTAAATAACTTATCCAAGTTTATATAACAGGTAAGAAAGGGATGTAAGTCTAAAGTCTATGGCTGCCATAATCCATGAGCATTCCATCACCTTGGATAAGTCATTTCCAAACTCCTTAAAACATAGGGCATTATTTGGAGGGTCACAGAAAAATAAAACTTTCTACCAATTCCCACTTCCTCCCTAACCCTGTGTTCCCCTGTACCTCTATTACCTAATGCATATGATTAAGTTCTCTTTGGCGCCATCTGTACATCTAAACAACATACTGTGGTGCATATAAAGCATTAGAGAATAAGATGAAAGGGAAAAGGAAGCTAAAGAATTTTTCTGTTCTTAGTTTTTCCTAGAGCTGTGTGTAGACATGATTCTCAGGGCAACAAATCCTTTTAAAAACAAAAACTGGTAGCCAAATCCCATAAAATAACAGATACATTTTAGAGTGCTCAGATATCTCAGCTGACCAGAGCATGGTGCCAATTTAAAGCAAGATCTATGTTTTTTAAAAGGCGTGTCAAACCGTGGCGAGCCCGCTGTACTTGACTGTGGTGAACACAAGAGGGCGCGAAGCTCCACGGGGATGAACTGCGGCGTCGCAGCAAGTGTACAAAGTAATTTCTCAAGTGACATTTCTTAAAGGTTATACCGAGTATTAAACAGAGACACATAATTCTCTCCTAACTCGGGCTGCCTCTAGTTCAGTCAATACCTATCTCAGTTAATTTTGTGATTTTATGTGCCTGTAAAGTTTGCCAGTCTTCAGACTGGAGTTACTAAAATTTCTAAAGAAACTGCAAGGTTAATCAGGCATGGGTGCATGGAAAGAAAGGCTGAGGAAGCACTGGCAGGTGCCGTGGGAGATTCCTTAGTGAATAGGGAACCTTAGCAAAGACGCAGTGGCGTGATTCCATGGAAGATCTGCTCTCCCTGGCCATCTGAGCTGGAGACCTCGCAGTCAATACTTTGTTCCATACTCTGTTCCATAACCATCTTCTGATGGTTGTTTGGCTTCATATGGAGGTCTGTGTCCCTGTATGAAGCACTCAAGGATAAACCACTTTCAAATCCTTATTCCTGTGACAAAAAAAAAAGTGAAAATGTTGTGAATAACTATTTGGTGACAATCATAGTTCTTATTTTAGGAGAATCACAGAATAAGATAAAATAGCACTCAGAGTTTGAATATGAGTGCCAGAGAGAAAACATTACCACATATAGGAAAGTATTGGAAGCCTATGAAAGTGATGATTTTGCCTTGAATTTGAGGGCCAGGTTGCTGTAACGGTGGCAGGCCTTGCAGTGACCTTAGGGAAGATGAAGGAGAGGAATGCAGGTAAGGGAATCACTGAAAGTCAGGGAAGTAGTAGAGACAGGATTGTTGAGGATGTATTCAGACAGAAGCAATGAAGTCTGAGGAAGACCCTAGAAGGGCAATGGAATAGAAGCCCATGGTGATGTCATAGGGGAGAATGGATACCTGTTGAATATGAAAGGAATAGCATCAATATTGTAGACAAGACAAAAATCATAAGGACTTCCCCCAGCCCCACCCCCAATTTAAAATCACTAGTGACATTTGAGAGAACAGAAGTTGAGATAGAAATCAAAATCTAAGAGTTTACCAGCAGTAGATAGGCCTGGAACATCTTATCACACTGGGAAAACAAGAATTCTCAAGGACTTGGAAGTCAATTTCAAAGAGATTACACAGGCCACAAACTAAGTGGGTCAATATGAACTTAATAAGGATGATAATATTAGTTTTCAATTGATGCTGTAACAAATTACCAGAAATTAGTGGTTTTTTTTAAAACAACGCAAAATGTGGTTCTATAGGTTAGAAGTATGACATCCACCACAGTGAGTGAAAGTCAAGATGTCATCAGGAATACACTCTTTTTTGGGAAGCTTTAGAGGAAAATATGTTTCTTTGAAAAAGCTTCTGGCATCTACTTGTGTTCCTTGGTGCATGACTATTTTCTCCCATTTTCAAAACAATAGTGGTAAAGGCCTCACAAAGGAGCATTCTGATCTCTTCTTTTGTTGCTCTTTCTACATTTCAGGATCATTATGAGTACATTGCTACCACTCAGATATTGAAAGTATGGTGAGGAAGGAGGGAAACAGAAGCCAGACCAAGTAAAAGTAGAGTTTATTGCTGTGCTCCCAGATGAGGTTCATTGATCCCTAGGATAAGGGGTCAGTGATGTCTCGATAACAAGGCAGGGGTGATCGTTTTTATTAGAGATAGGGAAATGGGGGAAGGGTCTTGCTGGTTTGGCAGGCAAGGTTGGCAGGGGGTAAGGATATTTGATGGGCGAGGTGGGCAAGGTGGGTGAGGTTGACAACAGTCTCAGTTATACCTAGGTGGAGGATAAGATTTGGTTTGGGTGGTGTCCGTAAAGAATTTATCCAGCTTCCTTAATCCTCTCACAGGTGGAGACTCCCAGTGCCCTCAAGCTGACTTTTCATTCCAACTTCTTTGATGATAAGAAAGGGAGGCAAAGAATGTCTGTTCCAGCTACTTCCTGCTGATATGGGGGCATTGGGGGGAGGAGGGGTGGCTGAAATGAAAGGACAGCTGAGGCAGAAGCTGGGTTGTCACTAGGCTGTCACTGGTCCTGAGTTGGGAACTGGGAGTACTGGTATAGAAGCATTTGAGTGAAAGAGATTCGGGTCATTTTTCTAGCTTGGGGGCATAGAAAGTTTAAAGGGCAGGGAGGAAAAAGGAAAAAATAGCATCATTAAGATAGCAGATCCTATAAGGGCAGGAGCCAGGTGGCTAGTAGTTCTGCAACTAGGAGAATGGAGAATTATATCCCCCTCCTTCCCTTTGTAGGTCTTGTTCTAATTTCATGAGTGTTAATATTTTGTTCAACAATGTCTGGCTCATTGACATAGTAGCAGCATTCTTCCCCAAAGAAAAGGCAGATCCCGCCTTTTTCAGCAGTGAGGAGATCCAAGGCACATTTATTCTGGAGGGTAACCTGGGCTAGAGAAGTCAGTTTTCTCTGCAGGGAAGCTAACGGCATAATGGTTGTTCCCATCTCTGTTGGTAAGAGTTCTGTAAAGTCATGAGCTGAAAAAATGCCCTGTCCCAGAGCCCCGCCTGGGACACTGGCAGCTATGACTGAGGAGGCTAAACTAAGCCCAACCATGATTGGGAAAAATGAAATCTGGTGGGAAAAATAGGCAAAACAAATAATCAAACTTACAAAGGGGAACAGCTGACCCTTTAAGCCAGCCACACACCAGGTTCTTCTCAGCCTGCACATGCAGTAGCAAGACCACATAAACTTTAAAAGGGAGGCAAAACCAAATTTACTTATAGAGAGACAAATTAGATAAGAGTCACTGAGGGGTACAAGGAAACCCCTTTGGTAATCTTACCACACAGTCCAGTCTCTAGTCCAAAGAGCACATAGCTGCAGCCGTCATGGTGTGTCCAGAAAATGGCAACTGCCCCACCTTATGCCAGATGAAGGCGTTAAGATGGCATCACTACTCCTTCTTCAAAGACAGCTCCACTCAGCTGGGCATGGTAGCTCGTGCCTGTAAACTTCAGTCTATGAAGAAGCTGGGGCTAGGGGATTGCGGTTCGAGCCCCAGTCAGGGCAACACAGGCTGAGAAGCTGAGGCTGGGGATTGCTTGAGTCTGTGGTACCCTGGGCAATGTGAGCCTGCAGTTCCATGGGCAAAAATGGCAAGACCTAGTCTTTAAAAAAAAAAAAAAAAAAAAAAAAAAAAAAAAAGACAGCTCCACTCACTTCAAGCCAGAAGAAGCCAAAATGGCACCATTACAAGATGGAGTTGTTGATCTTTCTTCAAAAACAAGAGATTCAAATTCAAATCCAACGAGGAAAACCAGGATGGTGTCAATTCTTCTCCAAAACACATAGCTCCGGCATTCTCTCAGCTCCAACTCCAAAGTGTCCCCAACATCAGCAAAACTCACTTGATACAACAATACAGCAAGCACTTCAGACATCACACGTTAAAAACGGCAACACAGCAAACTCTCTTCAGTTCTCCAGAGGACTTCCAAGTTTCATAGTTTCAAAATTAAACCAAGTTTTCAAGTACCACGTTTCCAAGACAGCTCACACAGGTCACAAGTTTCTCCAACATGCTTCCCTGGGCTCCTCACCGGCCCAGACTGGGGATGGAAGCCCACAGCTTGGCTTCCTTCCCTGACTTGCTGCTCTGCATGGCAGCAGCAGCTCTGAGGCCTCTGGCCTTCTTGCTGCTCCTTTCTATATCTTCCTTCTCTGTTCTCTGTCTTCTTCTGTTCTTCTCCATTCTCTTCTGTTTTGTCTCGTTCCCTGTCTTTTTCCTCTGTCTCCTCCCTGACCTTTTAATCCTCTTTTCTCAAGAGAAGGCTTTACTTCCTTTCTCCAAGTCTCCACCCGCCAATAAACAGTAGCTATTTTAACGCATCATTACCAGTACTGGGG